>JAQMYI010000002.1:30211222-30227004 GCA_030014275.1 Clariallabes melas | reverse complement strand
GTGTGTGTGTGTGTGTGTGTGTGTGTGTGTGTGTGTGTGTGTGTGTGTGTGTGTGTGTGTGTGTGTGTGAGAAACTCTGAGAGCGTCCTGATGTTAGCATTCCATCGATTGGGGATTGTTCGCGATGCATAGTGAAGCTGAAGGAGTGTCTGCTCGGTGCTGACAGGTAGAAAATATGTAATGTACGCTGTGTAGAGGAACGTCACGCTGTAAAGATTTGTCAACGGCTTGACACGGCCTTTCATGCCATGTACTTGTTGATACCAGACACATGGGAGTAACGGAGGGTGTTGTTTATCTCGGAGAAGCGACGGATACACATGATGTGTTAATACTGTAGCTGACCGAAAGTTAGAGGAGAAGTCAGTTAGTTAAAGTCAGAACAAATCTTCTTATGGTCTGCTAGGTGTAAATAAAATAAATATAAATATAAAATCAGGTTTTCTCACACTGCCCCAGCTGTGTAAATGAAAAAACTAATGAGGTGGTTCAGACAACACAATTCCAGCCAATCAGCAACAAGGATTGTTACCATTAATATTGTTCAGTTAGCCCTGTTGTTAGGGTCTCTTTCATGTGGGCGGAGCTTCTGAAGGAGAACTAAAGGGAGGGGTATTTGTTTAAGGATTGTTGAGTTCAAATTTTATCCAACCTTCTCCATTAAAGAACATCACTTTTGCAGGGGGCGCTATAGAGCCCATTATGGCGTGTTTTGTCGGGCTCTCGCTATATGTTAAAACTTTTTTTTAAATTTTATTCTTTTAGTTTATTTCAGTGACTGGTCAACAATACATACTCATAACTTAGTGACAGGTTCAGTATGTTTTTGTTGTCGGCTCTGGCTGCGAGCTTGAGAAAATACAAATTGGGTGGATCATCCAAAAACGTCACTTTTTCACTACTGTTAAAAGTTAAATGCTGATAATGTTTATTAAATTAAACAAATTAAAGTTAGCGCTTTGAAGCATTCCTTGGTGTTTGAAGTCGAGCGTTTGTGTTTACTTCTTTGTTGTTGTTTTATTTTCCCAGCTATCTGTTTACAAATTGAATTCAAAACTACCATAGTTACAGTAGTTTCTGATTAATGTTTGACATGCAAAAATGTAAGAAAATCATCTCATTCTGAAATCTTATATACAATCTCTCATTAACCTTCCAGTTAAATGTGTATGGAATAAAAAAAATTGTATTGGAACCTTTAATGAGGGGGCGTGTCGGGTACATTTATCTAGCTAATACAAAGCTACAGTAAGCGCACACAGTACCAGGAAAATCAAGTTTAACTCTTATATGTGTTTATATTGAAGCCTTGCTGGTGTGTGTTTTAACGAGGAGGCTTCAGACATCTAACTGTGTATTTGGGTTTTCAGATATTTCAGGACAAAATGAACGTTATCATTACTTTTATAATGTGTAAATTTTATCACTACAGGAATATGGGAATGACATCGCTGTAGAACTCTCAAAATGAAGGAATTATTATATTATTATTATACATTTTTTGGTCATAGAAACAACTGAAAGCAACCAAAAAACACATGATCAAGTGCATCTGTGCTATTTATTTGACATTGTGACCCAATTTTAATTTTATTGCTCAGACATGTTTGTATTGTTGGTTAAAATTAACTAAAATAGTAAACAAAAAAATGGCAAAATTGCTCTCAGTTTTAAGAGCTACATACGTACATATTAACCTAAAGTGGCGGGTACAGTATGAATTATAAAGAAGGATTCAGACTCTACTACTGTTACTGTCACTGAGTACAAGCTGACTTCGCCAGTGTGAATAGAGTTTTGTTGTTTTTTTTTATCTCCACAAATGTAACTAAATCCTTAAATAATCAACAACGCATCTAAATCTAATCATCCAAATGTAAATATCATGTGAAGAGCTAACAATACTGGCCAATTCACTGGTGTGTAGCACCACAACGCGCGATGGTGAGTGTTTAACATCGATTCTGGCTTTCCGCCTCTCAACCAACGCACACCGCCGAAGCGCTCTGAAGTTCACCGCTCGTTTATGACAAGCAATCTCCTCTCAGTCTCACTTATTCTGTATGTCGTGTTGTTCTCTGAGTGGGACAGCTGGTCTAACGCCTGCCCATTCCCATGCCTCCGTGTAAATACAAAAGGGGCAAGAAAAAGTTGAGGGGGGAAAATGTAAAAAGGAAGAAGAAGAAAAAAAAAAAAAACAAGAACCAACGACAGCTGCAACCGTTCCAAGAAAATGCTGTGTGAGGACATGTCATCGAAGCCCGGTGCTTACTATTAGCGTTCCGTTCTTGTTCTCTACCGCATTTCCGTGCAGCTGTCACCCTCTCTCTCGGCACTACTCATTTCTCCAACAAAAAAAAAAAAAGGCAAAAACCTTCTCTTAGCCTCTATACACACTGCTGAATAGAAACATCTAGGAGGATTTGCTTTTAACCAGAAATAGCAAGTGTTGTTTTTTTTTTCCTGTCAGATTTTTGCTGATGGATGAGGAGTGGAGTCACGGCGTGGAGTCTGTGAATTAAAACATCGAGTTGATGTTTGAGTGAACGTGGATTAGCGAGCAGGTCTGTTTGAGCAGATGTGTAAATGGGTGAGCTTTACTTGGTGCAGGTCGGAGCTAAAAGTGGCACGGACTGGAAAAGGGACGAGTTCTGAAATCTAGGATGCGCTCTATTCCAGGCCACTCTCACTGTAACAATAATAATAATAATAATAACAACAACTTTTTACCACTTTATCAATTCCTCATTACCTGTATGACTCTCCCATCTGCAGTCCCCAGAGTAGCCACTGTGTGCTCCTGCACGGGCACCACGGCGATAGAGGTGAGAAGAACGTCCCTGAAGCGGCCGTTAAACCAGTCCTTACGTGGATTGGTTCCTTTAACCTCCAACCTGTAACCTTTGTCATGCTTCCCACAGCCGAAGGAATCATCAAACGAGCTCTGTAGAAAAGAAAATATATACTTTTTTTTTTTTAAATCCCAACTCTCTACACACCGACAATTCCGCACGTATAAATATTATGATCTAATAGAGCTGTATAGATGATATAACGAGCAGCACAAGTGTTCTTCTGGCAGGGGGGGTCTGTTATCAAGTCCACCGTGTTAAATGCATTTAATGGGCTGCTTGAGGAAAAACAGAAAACCCTTATTGTCGCTCGAAATCTCCTGCTCCAGAAAAGGGCCCTTGCATAACGCAGCTTAGCCATGTGTCTTCTCCCATGGAGCTCGAATCTTCCCTGCCACATTCGGACGGCTGCGCTCGCAGATGGCAGGAGTTCATGAGAAATTGGGAGGAATGTGAAACTCTCCTTCTGTCCAGCTTTCTTTGGCTGTGATCGCAACAACCTGTGGAGTTTGGTGGTTCATCTAGTGTTTCCTACATACTTTTTCTGACACATGCAGCGTTCTGGTCTCCGAAGTATCCAGTAAGTAGCTCGTCAAAAAAAAAAAAAAAGTGGTTTCCATGCTTAACTTTTATTTTTATTTATTTATTTTACAACCTGAGTCTGTTGTGACCTAAAGCAATACATTTTGTGACTTAGCCATATTCATAAAGTAAAGGTTTGCATTTACAGTTACAGCAGTTATACATTTATCTCAGTTGTACAACTCATCAGTTGAAGGTTAAGGTTCTTGCTCGAGGTCCCTGCAGTGAAAGCTTTGGGATGTTGGGATATTAACACCGACAACCCTACGATCAACAGTCAGTCCATCATGATAACCACTGAGCTAACACTCCACATCTGGACTGGGATCAGGGAAGCACTTGAGTGTGCAGTTTTTACATCCATGTACAGTAGATGGGACTGGGCAGTTCACTACTGTACTATGGTGTGTACTGGACACAGCAGTACATCAGTACACCAGTAAATGCTTTACCAGGGTTTATGCTATTTAAATGAATAACGTGTGTGTATTTTGGAAAATAAAAACTGTCCAAAAACATTAAAGACAGTTTCAAGCATAACTGCAGGAACGGGCAAGATTTGTTAAGAAGGTCTGCAGGAGTGGGTGGGATTACACATGGAGGATTAGTCAAGCTTTCTGCAGGAGTGGACAGGATTGGACAAATTCTGGACTGAAGCAAGTGGGATTGCTCAAACATGCAAAAGTGGGTACGACTGAGGAAGAGTGAGTGGGACTGGTGACAATTCCTTCGGGAGCAGGAGGGATTTGTCATCATTCCTTTTGGAGCAGGAGGGATCAGTCAAAATTCTTCAAGAGGCAGGAGGAATTGGTCAGCATTCCTTCTGGAGCAGGAGGGATCAATTGGTATTCCTTAGGAGCAATAGGGATCAGTCAGAATTCCCTTGGAAGCAGGATAGATTGGTCAGAATTTCTTTCAGTAAGAGGAGGAATTGGTTAGAATTCCTTTAGGAGCAGGAAGGAGCAGCTAGAATTCCTTAGAAGCAACCGGAATTAGTTGGAATTCCTTCTGGAGTAGTAGGGATTGGTCAGAATTCCTTTCGTCAACATGCTTAGAATTCCTTAAAAGCAGGAGGGATTGGTCAAAATTCCTTCTGGAGTAGTGTCGAGCAGTGACTGCATCCCATATTTTTGAAACGATTTTGAGCAATTCTCAGCAATGAGACATAAAAATGCGCAGATTCTCCAGTTCAGAAGGCGTATATATTTGCATGAAAACAAACTCTCTTCTCCCAAATGAGCCATTCGGTCAATGGCCTTGAGAGTGAAAGCTCACCTTTAGACAGACTTTTCCAAAGTAACTCGCTCTGTACGAGTCCCAAACACCTGCCATCAAAGGTGGAGGATGGGGAGTGTCATGGCCGGTCAAGCTAGCACAGGACCTAGCATGAAGCCCAAGGAGTCATCAATTATTAATGAAACCAGACCCTGGCACCAGAGCCCATGACTAAAGGGCTCAACCAAGTACAGCGAGCAGGCGGTTAATGATTAAGAGCGGGATCACACCAGTTCAGCTGGTGTATTGTTACACTATAGAATGGCAGTGGCAACAAAACTGCACAAAAAGTTCACAAGGATAGGAGAAAAGCTGTTTACCCCTTTGCCAGCCAATCTGAGGGCAAAAAGGGAGGAGAGAGAAAAAGAGAGAGTAACAATACTGAAAGCTGTATTACTTTTAGCACCAGGCTCATAATTCTTTTCAGAGAACTCTTTTCACTCGTGTTTTACCATGGTGAGTAAGACGTATGAGTCACGGCTATGAATGCACTCAGAGCGAAACTCACAGCTTCATTCGAGGGCACGTCTCAAAGGGGAGCTTTGAAGCTGCGGAGAACAATACAGGCAGGTGATAAATCAGGACAGAGGAGCAACGGGGCCTGCTCCCGTTACCAGCTCGAGTGGACTCCGAGCCAGCCAGGGACAAACTTACAGTACCAGTTTGAGCCAGGTGAGACAGAGAGACAGAGAGGGAGTGAGACAGGCTGTAGAACTAGAGGACTGCTTCACCAGATACAGCATGATGAGAGAGACAGAGGAATGTCTGCCACAGACAGCTTCATCTCTGATGTGATATGAGGTGGAGAGAGACGTGCAAGAAGAGGCAGGCCAGTGTAAACATGCTGCTCAATCTCATCGGCTACGGATCGGACCAGAATTCTGAATTAGTTTTGCCAATCGCAAAATAAACCAATTGAGCTTATTGCTTATTGAAGGAATTAGTGATTAGTCTCCTCAGATACAGAAAGATGGAGAAGAAAAAAACATGCATTCCCCTTCTCCTGCGTAGACAAAGTAATGGATCCGGGGTTGAAAATGAAAAACAAGTGCATTGTTTTGACAGACTTCAGCAGCGATTACTGCGAGACTTTCTCCAATGGGGCAGGTCGGTCTCGAGGGGTGGGGGTGGGGGTGGGTGTGGGATGATGCTGAAGAGCTTTCTCTTTAGGGTTTTTGTGGTATTAGGTTTCTCTGTCTCTCTTGATTACTTAAAGTTTAAATCAAAGTTGAAGCTTTTTATAGTTGTGCGCCCAAAAGAACAATGACATTCCTAACTGTACTTTATTTACCTAAAATAGAAAAGCGATTGTAGCCACGTTTCAGATTTTTGCATCTACTGCAATCACATCATGCCGGGCAATCACTGCAAACCAGTATGTGTTGATTACTCTTTAGGTTTATTTTTTTTACGATTTTATGCTATGCAATTAAGCTTCATTTGCATAAATGTACATTCATGGAAGAGTTTCGAAACCCGTTTGTAATATCGCATCACGGACTATGTGTTGTTCATGGTGACTGAGGTAACTAAGGTGATACACCTTAGGCTTTATGCTGTTGACATAAAGAGAGCAGAGTTATATTTTTTCGACAAAGACCCACGCAGATATCTGATATTTTTAAACTTTTAAATCCCCCGAAATACTGTCCTGCGGCGTGGTGTTATTCCCCTGACAAAAAAAAAAAAGAAAAAAAAAATCACGCTCTGCAATAATGACCCTGCACAAAAGTGGCTCCAGTGTAACATTTAGAGCGATTCGTATTGTGTCCGGCACAATGGACGGCTGCTAGGGTTACAGAGAGCCCCCTTTGGTGTTTTACGGCTTTTACGGCTTTCGGCGTCTCCTCTGTGAGGCCTGATCTGTGTGTAAGGAGATCTGAAGGCCAAAATGTCACGTCCACATGTTCACTTTGGTGATGCTGCCGCAGTCAGGAGCACCAGGAGATGGAGCTTCCCCGAATTGCGGGAGTTCTGGAGCTCGACGCAATCGGCTTCAACCCTCTGGCTGAAATAACATGGCATTTTGACCCTGGGCTGCTCAGTCTCAGTGGTGGTGGTGGTAGTTATTGGAATGGTATCACCACCTGCACGCTACAGAGCAACCCGACTCTGGTGTTGGTGGAGTTTCTTAGATTACTGGGTCAAGGAGATCAGCAGTGTGGAGGGGGTAATTAGAGAAGCGAGTAATAAGGTAGGATTAGAGCCCGCCATTGAGCAGGGGGGGTTGCATCGCAAATTCAGAATTATCCACACCACTGTGGGAATGGGCAAACATCTGGATATCAGCACACCTATTCCAGACACATCTATCCCAAGATTCAGTTTAAGACTTGCTGGTTTTAGTTCATCGGCTAATCTGTCCGTCCTTCAGCGTGTGCGTTCAGCTCTCTTCAGCCAACCTGAAAATCAAAACCAAGCTTTCTCTTTTTCCATCCTACCTCACGTCCTTGGTCAGACTCAGCATGATTCATCGGCAATCACATAAAGAATAAAGTTCTTGGTTGTCTGAAATTTTCAAGATATCAACTGCCGCACTCACACACTCATACATCACAACTTTATTTCTGTATGTCATGCTTTTGTCATGTTTTTGCGGTTTGCACTATCATGTATGCACACACTTTATGTATATTGGAGATATGTTTACACATTCTGTGGTCCTACAGTCCAGATTTTAATTAGTGTAAACAATTTCCTGTGTATTGTGTACATTCTGTAAATAGCACATACGTTGTGTTCTTGTCTGTATTGCTTGGGAGTCACTTAAAGCCAGAACCAATTTCCTTGTGTATGTGTGTGTGTGTGTGTGTGTGTGTGTGTGTGTGTTAACATACTTGGAGAATAAAACTGATTCTGTGTCTGATTTGGAGTCAGCATTTGAGTCACCACCTTTTTTCAGAGTAAGTCGACTCATGCCTTAGATGGAACTTTCATCTCCTGTCCACTTTTGTTCTGAGGACTTTGTCCACCTGGTGTCTAGGATCTACATAGACTCCATGTTTGTTTTTGGCTTGCTCACTTTTTATAAGCCAAATCTTGCCAAATAAGCCTTCTTGTCCAAATACGGTGTTTTTCCTCATAAATATGCCACACTGGGGGAGGAAACTATGCTTGAATTTCCACCTTTAAAACTTTTATCCAGTTTTTTTTTTTTTCAATTTTTATTCTGTAACTATTCAAATAAAAATCAGATGCAGATGAAGCTCAAGCGCTAAGCGTATCAGAGTTTCATTCCTGTTTGTCGGATGGACAGAGAGCTTCTTCAAGCTGATAAACGCATCTCAACATGACTTTCAGAAGGAAAAGTCATTTCTTTAAACACAATACTTCAAATGTTCTCGGTTTAGAGTTCTCAGTGGACCCATGATGCTGTGGCACGTCCTACACACTATCCAAGTGCTCTGGATTTTAGTAGAAACTATTTGTATTAGCCATATTGGTTAGACTGAAAGGACCCAAGTCTATTTTTTTCATTAGCCTAAAATGTTAATTTCTTCATTACTCAAGATTTTAAGTTGCCAATCTCGCTTCCCTAAAAATTTCAGCCGTTTTGGAGAGATGACTTTATATGTGCCCCAAAAATGCCCATTTTTCAGCGTTAAACTGTCTCACTTCAAACAATAATCATTTTAAATGCAAATTATTCATATTTCTTTATGAGTATTGATAGCTTCTAGAAGCATATTACATGTAATAATTGTTGCTTAAATTGTTTTTTTTTTGGTAAAAGCTTAAAAAGCACAAAAAAAATCTGTAGTGTCCGTAACCATGTCAAATATATGTTGCGAAATCTTCACAGTTTTGCATTTTAGAATAATACACTTTTTCAGTTGTACGTCTTTTCATGTGAAAGCAATTAAGATCATTGAATTTTAAAAAGTTACAGACACTACATACTGTAAAAAGGCGTGAATTTGTATTTAGCAAGCGTGTGGGTTTTTATCTGATAAAAATATAAATGTGTATGCATATTTACCCAAAAAAAAAATTAAGCATGAATCATAAGAAATATTGTGAAAAATTTGGTATTACGAAAAATGGTGTTATATGATGCTATCTGAAAATTCACTTTTCACTTTTATCAAGTTCATATTATACACATAGCGTTCTCTTTAAAACTCCTCATGGACTGGGCAAGTACAATGGCACTCCTCCAGTGGGCTACGTAATGAATTCATGACTTTTCCACCACTGAAAGTAACAGTAAATGGTGTTTTGAGGGAAAAATGGCACGTAGAACGTGCTCTGTCTTTAATAGACCAGTAAGGAGAAGGGTTTGTTCCTCATCTAAGTTTCCTGTTCGGTTTCACGTCATGGTCCAGTTTTTAAACTGAGGAATTAAAGAAGATAAAACAGAATACGTCGGATATAAAACCTCCCCGCAGCCTGGAGAGACTTTAAACTGTCTGTCAGTGCTGCACGCCTGACTGTCACCCGAGTCGCTTTTCCACTTCCTGACATAAAGATCCGTTAAGGTTTCCAACATATTTACAGAAGCTCTCCTGAGCCATGAACATCCATCCAATTAGAGCGACACAAATGAAAGAGGGTTAATGTAGCTAGCACTCGGGATGGCTCGGGGAATCTCTCATCATTTACTGTTACAGTGTGGAGCTACTCGGGGCATTAGAGTTAAAACGGCCGTTCATTAAAGCAGACAAGATGAGTCACGGCTTAAAGGTCTCCCTCTCCTCCATTCACAATCATGTTAGAACCCAGAGCGAATACGGCATGTGAGTGGAGGACAAAAAGCCTGGCACCAAATGAAAAAAAAAAAGTAAAAAAATCTTATGACATTTTAAAAAAGATTACTATAAAGCAGGAAAAAAAAGGTCCAGTCCAGAACAATCAATTCCAGTTGAGTGTAAAGGATTGGAAGACATTTTGTTCCTCTTTGATGATCTCACGCTCCATCATGACTGATGGTGCAAATTGTGCCTTTAAATGAACCAGACGTGTGCGCCGGATTCTTTTTCACAGTAACCGTTCGCAGGAATCTCGAACTTCTGCTCTCAATTGTGGTCTATTAAAATTACATTTCTTTCTTTTTTTTTTTTTTTTTTAAAGTAGAACAAGAAGAAGAAATGTCCAAGATGATATTTTTGAAAACGCAGTTCCACACGAATTGAACGTTTTTGAAAAAAAAACAAAAATCAGCGTCAACATGAAACGAAAAAAAAGTGACGTTAAGAGCTAAAGGAGAAATGCAGAAAAATCACAGAAATGGGTGAAAGTATTTAAATTTAATTTCGTTAGACGCTTTGTGCTGCTCAGGGTCACGTGTCCGTTTGGAGTTTATCTGAAATGTGTGTACGTGTTGAGGTTTATAGCGCTGGAGTGGTACCGTATTCGAGCCCACATGGATCGAATTCGGTTTGAGTTTGATTGCAAAAACAATCAAAACAAAACATGTTATCAAATAAGAAATGACACACCATGAAGTTACAACTAAAATTAAATCCTGTGAAACGCACGATGCACAAACAATGCGTTTGGGCATTTTATGTTTTTTTTCCTGTACACACCCTGATAAACAAGTTCTTCACCTTTTTCCAAAAGCTTTCCTCTTACTGACCCGTAATGCTGCTTTCATCTGGACGTGAGGCCAAAAAATCTAATAAAAAAATAATCATAAAAAAAACTCCATCTACTGTACGTTTGAACGGAGAACTTTCACCCAAAGTTTCCAGGATTCTTTAACACCCTTCAAAAACAACTCTCAGCTTTCTAGTGCGTGATATCAGAGCTCCCTAAAAAGAAAAAAACAGATATCTAAAGTCAACAAGAGCTACTTAAAGAAGACCAGCCAGTGAGCACGTTGCTTTCGGTAACATGTTGTGTTATGAAAAGAACCTAATGCTTTAAATGCTCTCTTATTTAGGCCAGATGTCAACAACACACTTTTCTCTGGCTGTGTGTGTGTGTGTGTGTGTGTGTGTGTGTGTGTGTGTGTGTGTGTGTGTGTGTGTGATCGTACTCATACCGGACAAGACAAGTTCAGTTCTACAACACAATGTGGGAGGGACGGCCGTGAGTCGAGAACAAACAACGTTTCTTCCATACGCCTTGGGAAGGCCTGCCAAAACAGGTCCACCTCGGGTGTGATTTCAGAGCAGATCTAATGCGTGTGTTTGTTTTTCTACAACTCAAATGTGCAAGAAACATAATTTAAAATTTATTTATATCACATTGTTTTATCAAAAGGTATGGATTAATGATCTATAACAGCAGCCCTGATAGTAGAGCAACTGCAAATCACAGGTTTATATTAATGCGCTTGTTATAGTTACGTTATCGTTTCTACGGTAACAGCTCATCCATTGTAGACCCTCCAGTCACTGACCCTTGGTGCTGATATGGAGTTTGTATAACATGTATGGAAGGAGTCTCCAGTGTCAGAGCTTTGTGACAATTTTACACTTATTAACTTTAAGGAAGAGAGAAAAGAGAGAGGCTGGTCAGGACTGTCTAGACAGCTTTAACATACTGTAAGTGAGAACAGGAGAAAAGGAACTAACTATAAAAGGCTCCACAAAAAATAACTATAAACACAGGAATATTATCACATATTTCTTAAAGAAAAACTTTTAATTGGTGTCAAAGAACATGTAATCCATTGCCCTCTAGGGTGCTCCTATGTGCAGGAAAATATGATGAAGTGCCTGTTATAGTCTCCTACCTAAAGAAAAGAGATTAACAATGGGTGAAATGTGACAACGTGCCCTCTAGGATGTCCTAAAAGTAAAGGAATTGTAAAGAAGTGCACAGGTGATCATATATGCAAGGAAATGATAAAGTGCCTTATACAGTGCTTTTACAATTTATGCAAGAAAACATAATAAAGCGCATTCTAGGATGTCCTAACAGAGAAGAAAATGTGATGAAGTGCCCAATAGGATGCTCCTATTCGTAAGGTGCTGTAACAGAGTGAAATATTTTATGAAGTGACACATTTGGTGCCCCTATTTACAAGAAAACATTTAGGGTGCTCCACTTTACAAGAAAATGTGATATGGTTCCCCCTAGGGTGCTCCACTATACAGGAAAACGTGATGAAGTGCCATCTAGGGTGCTCCACTATACAAAACAATGTGATGAAGTGCCCTCTAGGTTGCTACACTAAACAGGAAAATGTGATGAAGTGCCCTCTAGGGTGCCCCAATATACAAGAAAACATGAAATGCCCTCTAGGGTGCTCCACTATACAAGAAAATGTGATGAGTTGCCCTCTAGGGTGCTCCACTATACAAGAAAAACCATGAAGTGCCATCTAGGCTGCTCCACTATACAAGAAAAAAAATGAAGTGCCCTCTAGGGTGCTCCACTATACAGTAAATGTGATGACGTGCCCTCTAGGGTGCTCCACTATACAGTAAATGTGATGAGGTGCCCTGTAGGGTGCTCCACTATACAAGAAAATGTGATGAGGTGCCCTCTAGGGTGCTCCACTATACAAAAAAACATGAAGTGCCCTCTAGGGTGCTCCACTATACAAGAAAAAACATGAAGTGCCCTCTAGGGTGCTCCACTATACAGTAAATGTGATGAGGTGCCCTCTAGGGTGCTCCACTATACAAGAAAACATTAAGTGCCCTCTAGGGTGCTCCGCTATACAAGAATATGTGATGAGGTGCCCTCTAGGGTGCTTCACTACACAGACAAATGTGATGAAGTGCCCTCTAGGGTGCTTCACTACACAGACAAATGTGATGAAGTGCCCTCTAGGGTGCTCCACTATACAGTAAAATGTGATGAGGTGCCCTCTAGGGTTCTTCACTACACAGACAAATGTGATGAAATGCCCTCTAGGGTGCTCCACTATACAGTAAAATGTGATGAGGTGCCCTATAGGGTTCTTCACTACACAGACAAATGTGAGGAAAGGCCCTCTAGTGTACTCCACAATACAAGAATACATGATGCTCCACTATACAGGAAAATGTGATGAGGTGCCCTATAGGGTGCTCCACTACACAGACAAATATGAGGAAAGGCCCTCTAGAGTGCTCCACAATACAAGAAAACATGATGCTCCACTATACAGGAAAATCTGATGAAGTGCCCTCTAGGGTGCTCCAATATACAAGGAAATTTGATGAAGTGCCCTCTAGGGTGCACCACTATACAGTAAAATGTGATGAAGTGCCCTCTAGAGTGCTCCACAATACAGTAAAATGTGATGAAGTGCCCTCTAGGGTGCTCCACAATACAAGAAAACATGATAAAGTGCCCTCTAGGGTGCTCAACTATACAGGAAAACGTGATGAAATGCCCTCTAGGTTGCTCCCATATACTGTACAAGAAAATGTGATGAAGTGCCCTCTAGGATGCTCCATTATACAGTTAAATGTGATGAGGTGCCCTCTAGGGTGTTCCACTATACAAGAAAACAATGAATATAGTTATATAGTTCACCCTTCTAGTAGGGAAAATGAGATGCAGTGCCCTTTAGGTTTCTATACATGTGAGAAAACAAGATGAAATGCCGTCTAGGTCATTTTACGCCTCAGGCTGCCTGTCTTCATCCTTCCCTACTTCCTGTAATTATTGTACCCGACTGTGCACTGCTTTAATAAATGTGCATTAATAAATTTTTTATGCTCTGGCTATAAACATAAGGTTTAATCCATATCAAGTGACTGGCAAAACAAATAACTAAATAATCACGCTGCTTACAAAAACAGAGCGTGTAAACAGGTGGCAGCCCTTATTTTTTAGCCTCTAAACATCAGCCAGGCCGTTTATTAAGTGCTTTGAATCCACGCAGTAAAAGGAAAACAAACATGGCTGTAACGTGTTCAGAACAGAAACACCAAGAAAACAATGGATCATTGTGAAACCACTGGCATCTCATCTATCCTTTTTTTTTTTTTTTTTACCCGTCAGAGGTCTTTTGGGGTTCCTGTTTAAAATACAGGATTAGGGAAAAAAAAAACACATCTGTTTTAAAGGAAGGGAACACATCCACATCCAGGCTCGCCATGAGCTTTGGGTTGGACACCATGCATAAAACAAGTTAGCAATTTAAATAAAATGTCTCTGCTTGTAGTTTGTTATAGGATCTGTTCTCCTTGAGGAGGGTAAAGAGACAGCCCTTCCTGGTTTGTAACAGGGTGAGGGTGTGACTGAGCGCAGTTCTGAATGGTGAAGTCATTTTAGAGGAAACAATAATTTAGTAGTTAACAGCTAACTTTAGCTAGTTAGGATTGTAATGTGCGGGGCAACATTAAGAAAATACTTAGTTGTGGATTGTTTTAGGGGAAAAATGGACAGCGTATCCAATCTTCTGTCTCACGGTCAGAAATTTGATTAAGACCAATTTGATTTGCAAGACGGAGGATCGCAGACTCAAAATGTAAGCCGTCCTCTTCTTGCTTTGTAATCTTTGTTAGTTACTGTATATATGTTACCAATCAAAAGTTTGGACATAAGTTTGGTTTAATTTTCTACATTTTAGAACTATGAAATAATCCCTATAGAATTATGAAATTAAGTCAGTCAGTTGTCAGCTGTTCTGGAACAGTTCATGCAAGAACAGTATTATCTCAAGTGCATTTGCAAGCTCCATGATGAAACCGTCTCTCATGGAGATCTTCCCAGGAAATCAAGACCAAAACTGACCTCTGCTGCAGAGGAGACGTTCATTTAGAGACACCAGCCTCAGAAATCACCAATTAACACAAACCAGCACCTCAGATTAGAGCCGTTATGAAGCTTTACGGAGCAGAAGAAGCAGATATACTGTACATCTCAATATCAACTGTTCAAAGGAGATTATTGTGTATTTTGGATAAACGCCTCCATCATTGTTTTACAGAGTAGAAAAAGATAACTGGTAGTGTAGTATAAGATCAAACTGTGCTAAATGTGTCAAACAAAAAATGTTCAGTATGAGCATCAGGGTGTTAATGTTAAGATTGTTTGATCACGTTTTTGGGGGGGCACTGGAATTTTTGTTTGATTCGGCTCAAGCTACAGTATATTTCTTAAAGGTTTTAAAGTATTAAAAACTATCTAATCAACCCTGAAACACTGTGAAACTCGTGTTGTTGATTGTTTGAATGGCATGTCTCTTACAAAGCAATATTTTTTTTTCCTTTCAATCTTCTGCTCCACACTCCAGTCTAGAACATAACGCTTATTAAACGCACATCCTGGGTAGTGGTAACCTATAGGTTAAGATGCCAGACTACTGATTTGAAGGTCACAGGTTTAAACCCCATAGTTGGGCCCTTGAGCGAGACCCTCAAATGCTAATATGCGTAATGAAATAAATGTGCATCGCCCTGCGTAAAGACGAATGCCCTAAACAGCTCTTTTACGGTTCCAGTCATGAGTAGCTATTGCAGCTGTTCTACTTTAGTTAGTTAGTGATAACTCTGTTCATGATTAAGATCTCAAACAGTAATTAGTGAAGGAAACGATATAGATTAAGCCAAGTATTGTCTGTGCTGTATGTTAACTAATCTACTGATAAGACTGATATAAACTCATTTAAAAGTAAGGATGGGAAACTTCACACAGTTTACACATGTCGATTTGAGGCCACGCCATAAAATGTGAAGGAACTGGTAGTCGAGAAGGTCTCTTGAGTTGGTTGATGAGTGGAAATTTTACTTTTGGGGGTTTTTTTTCGGGTTTTTTTTTTTTACCAGTTGTTGGTGAAAAACATTGCTCTGAACATGCGTGAGCTGACATCATCCAATGAAGATAAATGATTAAGCATATTGAATTGGAGCAAAACTTTATCACTAAATCAGAGTTGAAGACTAGTATTTTGTATTTATACGTTGCCTAACACCACTGTTCCTTCTATCAGTTGACCAAACAGGATCTTTTCAAGATCCACTAAAGCTTGCTCTCCTTTCAGCAGGTGCTTTAACTAGCTGCGTCTGCTAAGAAATAAGTCTTATTAACAGTCTGAGTGAGCGAGCGCTGAAAAGAGCACTGAGATAAGCTCTTCTTATTTGTTGTTTGCATTGTGTGCGTTGAGATCGGCTGCTGATAAAGTCAGCGATCGGTCTGCGTGGGTGGGGTGGGGTGGGGTAGGGTGGGGTGGAGGACTGTGGG
>JAQMYI010000002.1:30150655-30163065 GCA_030014275.1 Clariallabes melas | reverse complement strand
GAATGTAGAAAATAAATCACTAAACAAAAACAAAGAAATTTGCAAGTGACCCCAAACTTTTGAACAGTAGTGTATGTGTGTGTGTTGTGTGTGTGTATGTATATATATGTGTATGTATACACACCATATATATATATATATGGTGTCCCAAAAATACTTCACATCTTTTGAAATATGAATATCTGAGTAACGATTTATCAAAATTTCAACAACATATTCAAACGAATATAAATTTCATCACCGATTTTAGAAAGCTTCACAAATATTTCATATTATATATTAAAAAAAAACAAAAAACATTCCCAACAGTGTTTGACTGATGGCACTTAGTAACCTAGTAATCAGTGTAAGGGTCAACCCTACCCTCACCACATACAGTACTACTCAGCCACCAGTACCAAACCCGGTTGAAAAATGGGAGGTCTGCATCAGAAAGCCTGTGCCAAGTTGTGTGTTGTGGCGGTATGCTGTGGTGACCCCTCTGTACTCCAGCTAGGGACTGTGGAAGCCAATGGTATTTTATCCATTTTACAACTGTGGTAGGACTGCCACTCAACATTCACACACCAAGGGCAATTTGGGAACACCAATTAGCCTAATCTGCATGTCTTTGGACTGTGGGAGGAAACAAGTACGCAGAGAAAACCCACCAAGTACGGAGAGAACTTGCAAACTCCTTGCACACAGATCCGAGGCTGGGACCCTTGAGGTGCAAGGCAACAGTGCTAATTACTCAGCCACTGTGCCGTCATATTAGCCGTCAAAATCGGAACATCCTTCTGTTGTTTTGGAAATTTACCTACTTGTTAACATTTTTTTGTACAATCATGCACTTAAAAAAAACACACACACATTTGGTTGGGTGTGGAGGATGTAATAGGGTCTGGGATTAACTGTAATCTGATGTCAGAACTAAAGACATACAATGAATAGAATGAATGCTTCAGCTCTACCTCCCCACTTGTCTAAGATCATCTCCACTGGTGCAAATCCCTACAAACCCATACACTTATGTATTTTCAGTACTCTGTCCTGGATACGGAGGCATTCTCTGCAACACTGAACACATTCAAGCTGGCCTAGTACGGGTTCACATCATCCCTGCATAGCAGAATTAATCATTTGGGTTGAAAATTACCATCCAGTATGGAGTGTGAGGAATTTAGTGCGGCTTCAATGGAAGTGTTGTTAATGGTGAGGTCATGTCTCACCTTACTGCTAACATTTGAGGAGTTTCGACCAACGGTGATCAATTCAAACTGAAGATCTCACCACTAGCAGTCAAATGGAAAACGTTAAACCAATTCGAACAGCTTGGACCTCTGAAATACTATTACTGGATGCAAGTCAGTAATAAACTTTGAAGCCCATTACATTGCATTACGTACACACACACAGGTTTAATCCATCAGGGTTAGAAGAAGATATCCACAATGATGTCAAACAGACTTGACTACAAGTTCACTTCATGAATGCACAAACCAACCATCTAAAACACAACATGTTTAAAGAAGACTTATGATTAGAAGGTGAGCAGAAACAAAGTTGTATCTTGTTCAGAGTCGCACCTAGGGGTTATTTAGCACAGCAAGTCTACCAACTGGCATGTGTTTGACCTGGGGACAACAGAAAACTCCAAACAAACAGAAAACTCCACAACGACTCTAAGAAGGTTTTTATGTGAGCTTTAACTAACTGTTGTGTTAGCACTGTTGCCTTGCACCTCCAGGGTCCGGGTTCGATTCCCGGCCAGGCTCGATTTGTGCGTGGAGTTTGCATGTTCTCCCCGAGCTTGGTGGGTTTACTCCGGTTTCCTCCAGTCCAAAGATATGCAGGTTAGGCTAATTGGCCGTAGTGTGTGAATGAGTGTGTAAGTGTGTGTATGTGTGTATAGGGTTTTACCCCATATCGTGCCTGTGATTGGGCACGATATGGGGTAAAACCCTGGACAGGGCGCCAATCCATCACACACACTCATTCACACACTACGGGCAATTTGGGGATGCCAATTAGCCTAATCTGTACATGTCTTTGGACTGTGTGAGGAAACAGGAGTATGTGGATAATCGAAATCCACCAAGCTCGGGGTGAACATGCAAACTCCACATACTCAGACCCGTTGTGGGAATCAAACCCGAACCCTGGAGGTGCAAGGGCCATTTTTTTTTATTTATTTATTTTTTTAAATGTTTTCAAGGTAAGAGATCGTACAAGCTATACTTTAGCATGCACATCATTTGTTTTTATTTTCATCTGAAGGTGTCTTATTGTAGGATAATTATTTCTATTATTAATAGTAAAAATAGAAGTAGAAATATTAATAATATTATCCCTGAAAATAACAGTGACACCCAAAATTTAGCATGTTTAGTAGCTAGCACATGTTTTGCTAACTATTAAGCGAATTAGCCTTTGCATGCAGCATAACGATAAAGCTGTTAGCCTTTTAACATCTGAGGCTTGCTACACAGCTCACTGTTAGTTATTATTAGGCTAGCTAATGTGTTGAACCTTAGGAATGAAGCTGCTGTTAGTTAGCTTTAGCTCATGTTTTCCTTATTGGTTCATTGGTGAATAAAAAATTTTTTTTTAAAAAAGTTTATACTTTTCTATTCTAATAGGTGGGGAAATTGATCTTTAGTGAAGTATTTTATATTACTCATTGTAGAGGTTGAATGCTGCTTCGTGTTTACATACAGAAACATCAGGACATTAGGACATCTGTCCTCTCCTGGACTTTCTGGTGTTTTGAGTCGTCCACAACAAACCCATTTAGGTGCAAACAGTAAGCTCATTGTGTTGGAGGCAGGGAGGGGGAAAACGAGAAAGGTCTAACACATGACAGCAAAACAGTTGTGTGTGTGTGTGTGTGTGTGTGTAAGAGAGAGAGAGAGAGAAGCATTCTGGGCTCAATGTTGACACAATGCAGTGTTTAATCCCTGGGATAACCGGTGTGCTAGTTTCTGACAGCAAAAGTGCCATAGCTGAGTACCGTGATGCAGCTTGTGTATGTGTGTGTGTGTGTGTGTGTTGGTGTGTGTGTGAATGTGCACATGCACTAGAACCATCACCAAAACAAGTGTCAGTATTAATGCACATCTGCGTCTTTGTCATGACCAGCCTAGTTATCTCATCAGAATGAAATGTTTAAAAAATGCATAGAGGGGCGTTCAAGTCAAACCGGGATTTCTGGTGAATGAAGGCGTAGAAGTGATTGACATTGACAGAAGCGCAATACGGTGGGTGATTAGACTGCAGTAAAATATTTGAACAGTGCAAACATTTTAAAGAAAGCCGTACATCCATGGATGACGAACTCAGTCTCGGCTCGGAGTCCACTGGAGTTGTTAACATGAACATTCACCGAGTGGAACACCGGACCCTTGAAAATCATTTGCGGAAGAGACGCATCTGTCTGTGGGAACTGTACACACACTCATTCACCAACACCACTTGCACATTACAGGAATGCATTACAGGCTGGGAGTTATCGCCACATCCTCCGTACAGTCCTGACCTCGCTCCAAGCCATTTCCACATGTTTGGGCCATTGATCGAGTTCCTGGGAGGCCGGCGTTTCAGAATTGAAATGAAGCAGGCAGTGTGATCATGGCTTGGGGTCTAGGGTGCTTGTTACAAGTAAAACCATAACCACCATGTTGCAGCTTGGCTTCTTATCACAGAACCAAGTTCTGGACAAAACTCCTCGAACTGATGCTCTAAAAAGTCGTTGTGTTCCAACGTCCATGGATGTGGTTTGAGGTGACACTGACTTTTGTTACGAACTCCATTGCTGGCTCCATTAGCCTCGTAGCCAGAGTTAAATTAAACTCTAAACTCATTAATACATTTATTAACCAGGTTTAAACCAGATGAATTTGCTGAGAAGGTGTGGTTCTCATCTCCTATACTGGCTCTGACAATTTGTAGACAAATACTGTAGACAATTTGAGTATGATTCATGGAAGGAGTCTCCAGTGTCAGTATATGAGTAAATGTGTAGAACAAGTATGTTTTGTCATTCCTTCACTCATGCATTCAAATTGATGTGGTATAAGAAGCATAAAACACATGCTTTTATAGGAACATAATCAACTTTGCGGCATCACTTCACATCACAATGCTGACGTTTATGGATTTGGGTAATTTGTCATTAATGAGATGATTGTTGATTTACTGTTTAAGTTTATAGTCTATAGAGTTATCAGCGATGTCTTTCTGTGATGTTTTTGATAATCCTGGTGATCTTGATAGGAATCAGCTGAAGGTTAACATTCCCTAGGAACAGCATAGCTCATGCTAGATTGATCTGGGTGTGTGGAATGCAGCGACAGGCTTCCTCATGCCTGATATGGATGTAAACAGCGATCTCAGCAGCTGCCACTTCCTGACAGGAAAAAAGTCCCGGCACGGCGATCTCATTAATGAAAGCTGGTACCTGTCTCTGGAATGCACAGCTCCAAACGAGAGTCAGCTCTTAGGCCAGGGACGGGACACACCAACCAGATATTTAGCGAAATGATGCAGGAAATCTTTTCCATCTTTGTTGATAATGATTTGAATGAGCCAAACACAACCACTGTTTGCTGATTTCAGTGTTAATCATAAAGGAGCATGGAAAGCTAAATGATGTACAGGAGCACTTGTAAACTTTATGTCACTGATTATCCACTTATCTTTTAAATTAAAATCTAAAATGCTATTTGGAGAGGATTAAAAGTGAGTCATGTTACTATTTGGGGAATGACTTTATTCCTTATCCTGCCAGGAAATGAGTCCCATGCACTAAAATGTTAATAATAAAGCTATTTATTGAAGTCAATTGAAGTATAATAAGTAATATACATTGGAAACTGTAGAATATCTAAAAACCTTGAACCATTGTAGTATATTTGGGATCTACGTAGCTAACATTTTCTGAGAGTGTTTAGCATAAAGCATCAGCACACTCCCTACCACAGCTGTACTATTACATACTGTAGCTAACACATCTCATCAGGCTTATATTCCTATACTGTATGTACAGTATTCTGTATTTCACTGCTTCAGAGCTGCATGATTTTTTGCTTCTCATGTTTCTGTCCTTGCTTTGATTTGTAGGTTCTCCTTATGCTTATATTGGTTTCCTTTGGGTTCTCTCCAAAATCATCATCCATCACTGTGATTGTGTACACCAATCAGCCATAACATTTAAACCACTTACATTAAACCTACCTAGGATTTGGGTTCCCCTTGTGCGACTGGGGCAGCTCTGGACCATTGTGGCATGACTCTGCAGGGCGTCTCGGGGTGTGCTGTGGTGTCTGGCACCAGGATATTGGCAGTGGATCCTTTGGGTGCTGTGGGTTGCACCGTGGATTGGACTTATTTGTCTGGATGTTCCTTGGGGGCTCCACCGAACTGGGATCTTGGGAAGTTTGCAGGCCCGATGTTCTGGTTTCTTTCTATCATGGCAAACATTGACTTTTTTCTCTGATTTGTCCTGCATTGGCTTTCTGTTGGATCTGACTGGCATTTGATCCCCGTGGGCATGGGTGAGTCTTGGGCATCCTGTCACCAGTTTACTGGTATATAATTGATAATCAATGGTATGCAGTTCACCTGGTGGTGGTGGTAATGTTATGGATAATTGGTGAATGTCTGTGCATGTAATCTCATCCAAGATGATGTCCAGATCCACTGTCATCTGATAGATCTGATAGATATGTCACCAACTTTGTTTCAAATCTGCAGAGGGCCTGAAGGTTTTAAGAAAACTTGAAGACAGAGAAGAAAGTAAACCAGTTATGGATAAATGATCTTGCTGCCTTGTTTGTTAAAAATACACCAGTTGTCTTTCTTCTTTCTGATAATAATCAGTTTAGGATGGTCGCCTTGGCCCTTTACAGATGCTACCCTTTAAATTGATTCAATTCAAATCATACAATACAGATGTTGCACATCTAATACATATACAATAAAAAATTGTACACCAATTTAGTTTTAAAAACGTATTCAGACTACATGTGACTGTTTTATTGCAGCCTCAGTGATGTGTGTATATTTGCAAGATTATTACAATAAGGCTTTCAGAGAGAATCCCTCTCCTGCTAAGTTTGTGAATTTACAGTTACATTAAACACTTCCATGTCACAGATTTTTCTTAAGAACCAGAAAAGAGGACGTCCTGACACGTCTGAGATCCAGGTCCCTCACTCCCCCTCAGTGGAAAATACATCTCTGAAGCATGACAGCAAACCCCCTGCAACCATTTTCCAGCATCAATCAAGCATGTCAGATGTCTCTGAATGATTTCATCAGAGTTTCGTCTCAGCTGTTTCTCTCCTGCAGTCATTCCTTTGCTATCTTCGATTTCTCCAAAGCATGACCAGAGCAAGAAATGTTTTTTTTGGTTTGCTTGTTTTGTTCAATGCCCTGGACATTAAAACCACCTGCCTAATATTTTTTAAATCCCACTTGTGCCACCAAAGCAGCTTTGACCAATTGCGCCTGGACTCCTCTAGACCTCTGAAGGTGTGTATGGTATCTGACATCAAGCTGTTTGTAACATCCTTTAAGTTCTGTCATTTGCAAGGCGGGGCCTCCATGGATCGGACTTGTTTTTCTCATGCAGTGCTTAATTGGATCGATATCTGGAGCATTTGGAGGTCGAGTCAACACCTTTAACTCTTTGTTCCTCAAACTGTTCCTGAACAATGTGTGCAGTGTGTCGGGTTGCATTATCCTGATGAAAGAGTCCACTGATATCAGGGAGCATCGTTTCCATAAAGGACGGTAACTTCAGTAGCAATGTTTAGGAATGTGGTGCGTGTCGAAGTACAGCGGTACCTCGTCACACAAATGTAATCCATTTCGGAGACGGGTTCTTAAGGTGAAATTCCCTATTGCAAAATGCATTGTCCCATAGGAAATAATGTAAATGCAGATAATCCGTTTCAGCCACCCAAAGATATTATCAATATTACCAATTTCCAAGACTATAGTCATATTTTTGCATATAAAAACAATCAAAACGTTTAGAAAAGACATGGAAATGAAGTAAAATATTAAAGAAATAGACATTAAACCTCACTTAACCTTAATTTAGGTTAAAAAAACACTAACAAGAAATATGTAAACTTGTTTCACTTGGCTTTCCACTGATGCAAACAAGTTTTGATGGGCAACTGGAAGTAAACGCAACCAGCTTGATCACTTGTATGCCATAACTGTTTTGCATGATATGCAAAATACAGCCGAAATTTTGGTTTGTAAGTCGAAAATTCACAAGCCAATGTGTTTGTATGCCGAAGTTCCACTGTATCATCACTGTATCTTCCACATGAATGGCAGAACCAATGGTTTCCCAGCAGAACATTAGACTGCCTTTTTCCATAGTGCATCCATCTCTTTTCCAGATAAGCGATACACAGAGAAAACACAGCAAAATGTAATTCATGAGGGGAAGTCTATGCTTTGCAATTTCTTGGTCACATGGCAACTTTTTTTTATTGTATTATTTCCAGAAGCTATTGAGGGAGCAAATGTTTATAGCTGCTGTAACGTAAGTGAGAACAGGAAATCTAACTCTAAAAAAAAACACTTCTGTTAATAAGAATAATATTACAGCATTTGCGATCTTCCATTAAATCCGTCTTGAGGTTAAGATTTCATGGCTGAACTCTGCTGTGTCAGTGTTCTAACACCCAAGAACAGCAAAGTAGCAGGTGAAGAGAGATGATTATAGGTTTGTAACCGAAGCGTGTCAACGAGCCAAATGGAGCTAAACAATTCCACTGCTCATGAGGAATGACAGCACAGGTATGTGCTACCTCATAATGCTAACACAAACACTTTTTTTTATGAAAGTATGACAGATTGATTGGCATGAGGGGTTTCTTTTTCTTTTTTTTTTTTTTTACAGGAAATAATATTTCAAATGTTTCCTGAAGTTAAACAAAATGATCGTATAGGGAAGTGAGAGCTGAGGATTACGAGTTATTAAAGGAAACTGCATGTCAGTGTGTGAGAGATTGTCCTTGTCCTGGGGAAAAGTGAACGTAATATAAACTGTGTATACATAATAGCTGCCGTAAGTATTCACCCCCAAATGTTTAAACATTTTGTAATTTATTTAATATATCATGTCTTTAGTGTAATACAGACAATAATAAAAATAACATATATTGACATTCAAAATGTGAATATTATAAGCAAAATGATAGACAACGAGTATTACGACACCTGCAAAAGTTTTTATACCCTACTGGTGTGAAAAGGTGACATAATAGGCTGAATGAAGTTAAATTGTGTGCCATGTGCTATCAAACATTTAGAAAATGTACCTACTGTAAACCAAACAGCAGCATGAGCAATCAAGGGGGCTCCCGAAATAAAGTTCTGGATAAATACCAGTGTGTTTTATGAAACAAAAAATATCCCAAACTTTGAACATACCATCGTGGACAGACATTTTCCATCCTGCAACATTCAGTGACCAAGTAAAGAGGGGATGGCTAATTATTAATTCTAATGATGCTACCACCATCATGCTTCAGCTGTAAGCAAAGTTTTATTAATATTCAAGCCATGAAATTAGGAAAGACTAAATAATAATAATAATAATAATAATAATAATAATAACAACAACAACAACAGTAATAATACCAATAAAAATAGCAACAACAACAATAATAATAATAATAATAATAATAATAATAATAATCTTATATAGAAAAATAGATAATGAATAGTTTAAAAAAAGCTTTCCATGCTTATAAACTGTATGCCAAATCAAAGCAAAGACAAGTCAAATTTATTTAAAACACATTTAAAAACAACTAAATGAAAAAAAGCAAAAAATGTAGAACCAAAAAAGCAATAAAAATATCTTAAACTGGTATAAAAGCTATTGAGAATAACTGTGTTTTAAGTCTAGACATACAGTAAAGGTCACTGATTTCACAGGTCACTGGTCTCGATTTTCTCCACTCCATAACCACAAAAGCTTGATCTCTACTGAGCTTCCGTCCCATCAGAGTATTTCAGCAGCCCCAACTATGAAGTGACATAAAAACACACAATAACATTTTTAAGCGGCAGATGAAAGAGCGAAGAAGAGATGAAATAAAAGCAAAGATCACTTTGTCAAAGTTTGTTAACCCTTAAAACTCAAAAATAAACTCTTTATATGGAAGTCTTGCCAGTGCGTGCCGACAGGAAAGGCTTTAAACATCTCTGCATTTGGGTCCTGGATACGTCAGGTAGAACTGAAGTTATCCTTACTTTAAAAACATGTAAACTTTATCGCTACATGAGAACCCAGTGAGTCAGCAGGTCCACCCGTGACTATCCCAAGTTTATTTTCATTTAAAGTAAGAAAATTCAAGGGCATCCAAACAAGCCAAAGGAACTTCTTAAGAACAGAATTTTTAATATAGTTTTGCCTCAGAGGCAAATAAATCTGTGTGTCATCAGGATAGAATGCCATATGTATTAATGATGGATCCTAGAGGAAACAGTAGAGAAGAGAGAGGAAAAAAAGGAAAAGGATAAGACCAAGAATAGACACTTGTGGTACTCCGTATATCAGAGTAGCTGGGGAAGATGAGATCCCACCAACACCAGGTGAACTGATTAGTTGATCCAGAAGCCAGAGAAACAGGTACAGGTACATGTAAATTTGACTTGCACTCTTTGCCTGTGTGATTGTTGGTGGTACTATAGATAGAATAATTATTCACATTAAGTGACATATACTATAGAATTGAGGTAGGAGGAAGTTCACGAGAAAGCAAATTTGTATTCATAGGCTCCGCCCCCAAACGAGTCCAGAATTAGTTGAAAGAAGAACAAATGCACTACAGCTATGCAAAGCACTGTAACCAGATAAGAGTCAATAAAAGTGTCCTGGTTTGACCTTTTCCTTTGCTTTCATTGCAATCAGCATGAGGATAAACAGAGGATGGTGGAGTTGTTACAACATTACTGCAGAAAAAGCAGAAGCACTGATAAGCGCAGTGCGAATAAAAGCAACGAAACCCACAGTGACCCTGAGACGAGCCAAAGCAGCCAGAATGTCTGCTCTGCTTTCTGCTCGCTGAGTGAAATATTTACTCAGAGGAAAGTTCAGGCAGTGCCACGGCGTCCATGGTGAGGCAAGTGCTGTGGGGACATCATTCTGTTAGGTTCCTGAGAAACTCACTCTGAGAGACGAAACAGTCATAAAGTGCTTCAAGTTGGATGCTTAAAAAGTACATTTAACACATTAAATACAGGTACAGTACACAGCCCCCCCAAAAAAAAAACTTAAAACAAGCACAGTAACACACAACTAAGTGACCACGCTTGACCAAATTAAGAGGCCTGCTTGACAGAATATGGCTGAAGGATGTCCTTAATATAATCGCGTCACTGACCATGCAACGCTCCGAAAGTGTAAATAAAGATGTAATCCTGCGTATATTCTAGTGAAGCAGAGCACTAACAACAAATGAGCTCTTGTTAGACGCAACCAGTATCCTTGCTGCAGCATTACGGCCTGAATGTAAGTGATGCAGTGATGCATTAGAATCTGTAAATAACATGTGTTAGTTAAATAAACTTAATAAAATAAAAGCATGGATGAGCTTCTATGAAAGCATCTACATTTCCAAATTAGACTCAGAATTTCTATCAAATTTATATATATATATATATATATATATAAATTTGATAGATAATAAATAAATAAATAAATAAATAAATAAATAAAGTCTTATCAGCTTTAACAAAGTAGTACATACAAGAAAAAAGTCTAAGTTCAAAAATACATTACAATGAACTCACATGAATTCTAAACTCTGATTGGTCAGTATGTTGATTAGTTTTCTACACAGTGGGGTGGCTACAATCACAGGGCCATATTAATGCACTTTTTATTTTATTTTATTTTATTTTTTTACATATTATTGTTTTATAGACGTAGCTCATTCACATGGACTTGGACAACAGTTTTCTATAAGGAGAAGTTTTTTGTTCTTAACATCTTTGGAAGGAGTATGTAATGTAAAAAAAAAAAAAAAAAAAGGTTTAGTAACGAATGCACAGTTTTTTTGTTTGTTTGTTTTTTTACTCAACTGGCCAGAAGAATATTTCATATTGCTGTTTAGTTGACACAACATGTACCCAGTACAAAAACTCTTAAGTTGACTCAACTTGTAATTCAAATATTTACTGTAAGTCAGCTCAAGTAGTATTGGTTGTGGCCTCAATTAATTGTATTTATCTAGTGTTGACTTTAGCCCAACTTTTCATCTATTCAAATAGCTACGTTGTCTCCTACAGTATTTTAGCCCATTGATGTAGTTAGTTGATGAAGTGATTATTTTTCTATATAAACAAATTACAATAACACCCCAACAATTAAAACACCCCCACACATTACTTAAGAAAAACTTTGTTCTTCCAAAACCGGAACAGTGATCTGCATAAAAAAAGGGATTTTTTGTTCTTTTTTGTTTACAGGTCAATAAAATATCTCGATAACACCAGATGCTGATCAGTCTCTTACTGATTCTTTTATATTACAATATCATAAACATTTTTTTTAAACTAGCAAAGATGAACAGTTGTTTTTTTCCCAGTTTGTCAGACACAAAAAAGAGTCTACGTACATGGCAACAAGAGTTTGTTTCTCAGCATGTGTGAATCTGAGGAGGACGTGTCCCTCCAAGTCCAACAGAAATGGTTCGGGTGGCTTCATAGATGTTCGTCCAGTCCTTTTGGAATTCAATGTTTATAAATATTAGGGAAGATAAATTGCTGGCTTAGTTTGATTTGTGTAGTTTATTCAGTCTGTGTCTTCAAAGTTTTCAAGAACACGATGTCGTACATGTTGTTTTAACAAATACGCACAGTAAGAAGTCCAACAATAAAGTATTATTTTAACATACTTCAACATTTATCAAGTTGGAGTTTTTACAATGAGTGCTTTGTAACAACCCTAACACTTTCCACATCTTTAAGGTTTAATGTAGGATTTTTGACATCTTCAGGACAGAGGAGTTTATGCTTCTTTGTGGATGCTTGGTTACATGTATAGCCAGGTTATTTATTTATTTATTTATTTATTTATTGAGAAGAGGGGAAAATGGGAGGCTGGTGAATTTAAAGTCACTATAATGTGAGAACAGGAAATAATTTTGATGATGATAATTTGTTGTAATAAATATAAATATTTAGGTGTGTAAGAGGAATAAAACACTTCAGGATGAGCTGTAAAGGGAAAATAATCAAACTTAGGGCGACCCCAGTAACTCATCTTACTACTTTGTTGTTGATTATTTTCCTGTAACAAAACAACATAGAATGGTTTATATATTAGGGCCGGGACTCGATAAAAAAAAAATCTAATTAATTAGAGGCTTTGTAATTAATTAATCGAAATTAAT
>JAQMYI010000002.1:30023378-30036775 GCA_030014275.1 Clariallabes melas | reverse complement strand
TTTTAAGGCAGTTTTCACTAATTTTTGTACTATTCAATTCTTATAAAAAGCTAAAATGCCTAGTTTTAAGAATTTGTATCTAGTTTTAAGATGCAGTAGCATTTATTATTGTCTAGATATTAATGCTACTTTCAAGAATTCTTACCAAGTCAGTTTTGCTTACCCCATTGGCAGATTTTTTTGCTTGATTTTGGTATACTTTAACTAGATTTAATAAATTTTTTGCTTGTTTCAAGAAGGGCATTTTTTGCAGTGTAGCTTCCACATCCCTCAGCAGTCCCAACCCTTTCCCATTCCTCCTCCC
Source organism: Clariallabes melas (assembly GCA_030014275.1). NCBI lineage: Eukaryota > Metazoa > Chordata > Actinopteri > Siluriformes > Clariidae > Clariallabes > Clariallabes melas. Next base: position 30,036,471 of record JAQMYI010000002.1, on the reverse strand, counting down.
CCTCCTTCTCCCAACAACCATGGCGATGTCCGTGCGGCGCCTCCGTGCCGACTCGTCCAGGCCTCGCAGGCTTAACCCTGGCATTCTTCCCCGCCTCCGGGACGTGTATTAACCTTACCTTGAAGACGAGGTTAAGACTTTAAGTTGAAGGTCACGCGGAGGAGGGGGAACGAAGCTTGGTTAAAGAGCACTTAAACATCAGGCTCAACATTCCTCACGGGCCTGTCTGCCTCATCTCGCCATGCCTCGCTTCTTATGTGCGGCCATCCATGCCGCACGCGCCCATCTCTGGCCCACTACGGGGGGAAAAACACCTTCACTACCACCATCACTGGAAGCCCTTGAGTGATCAGAAAAGGTCATGTTGATGTTTAACTCCGCAGTTGTATTTCCTTTCATATTTCGATGCACAAATCCCTTTCGAGTGAATGAAGGGCTTAAGAGCGAGCGAACGTTCCAGGATTGGGCGTCCGGATTTCCAGTCGTTGCTATTGTGATTCAGTTGTATGGGTCGCAAGTCGTTGCTAGTTACAGTGGGTGGGAATCCGGTTAAGGGTTGCTGGGAACGCAGGCCTTGAGTGGGGTTCGGCATTAGCATTAGCATTCTTATTGTCTGACTGTCGAGCAATTAGTGGTTAGCCGCTCGCGCACTCCAGGTTCCGTTCCCACAGCTACTTCGCATTCGGTCCGGCATTATCTCAAGTTCAAAAGCAGATTATCTTGTATTTGTGCAGCGATGGAGTTTAGCTTAAGTTAAACCCCATACACTGACCCTCTTGTTTCCTTCTGTTTGTGAATTCACCATTGTTCGGGGCTTTCACAAGCTTCTCCTGGGAATCGAGCTCGTTTCATTTGTTGTCCATGTTCAAAGGTAAGCAAATTTCTAAAGAAGAACGTGGTTGGCTGAGATTAAACGTATGCGCACCATCACTATTAAATATTTATTTTATATGAAATCCAGGTTATATTAAAACTCTTTCATATTAGTTTGAATGCAACATGGTGGAAATGGTTCTTCTTTGTTGTCGCGGGCCGACAGGTAACAGCACTGTACGCACCCACGGCTAAGCAGCGCTGTTTGTTTTAATAGGAATAAATAACTTGGTGTTTGGAGAAGGAATGTAATGTTGAAGTGGACTTACATTCACCATCTAGAAGTCAAATACTTTACTAAAACATTGAGTTTTATCCCTTTTATACCGCAGCAGGGGAATCCGCACAAAATTTCATCATCAGTTATGGATTGTGCTTCATGCATCACCACATTGACTCCAATATACAGTATACTGTATATGGGTGTCCCAAAGATTTGACATCACTTGAAATATGAATATGTAAGTAACTACATGTCCTTGGCAAACAAAATTAATTAGGGTTCATAAATAAAATATTTATCAGAATTTCAACAACTTATTCAAACAGATATAGATTTTATTTCCGATTTCACAAATGTTCACTATGCGCACCGCCTGTGACACGACAGACGTCAAGTCGATAGTCCAGCTCCAACACATTTACTCTTTCAGTCCATCACATGCTCAACTGTAGCATGGAGATTTTGTTAGACTACTGTTGTTAATATTATTATTATTATTAGTAGTATTAGTATTATTATTTATTTATTAACTTTTTTAAATAAATTTTTTGTTTGCAGTCGATCAGCCTCAATGGCTGGTTTACATCTTGATCAGCAATGACCGATTAGCCTCTGCGAGCGCCGGAAGCGTCCAAGTGGCACAACAGAAAAGACATTTTTATCGCGTTACACCAATAAACACTTACATCAGTCTAAAATCACAGTGAGTGCAAATTAGCCTCGAAAATTACCTGCATTAGAAGCTGTGTTCGCCCGTCTGCCCACAACCATTCATAACTGATTCGGGGCATTCGAGGCTGTAAAACGTCACCTTTTCTTTATAATCCTACAGGTGCTGCACTCTAAACTATTCTATACATCGGCCTCTCGTGTGGCTGAAGAGAAATAGTTGCTGAGTTTGTGTAGAAATAATAACTGACAGATGATGTAACAGAGATGCATGCTGATCAGTAAGAACGTAGTTTTATGTTTCATTTAATTTGAAGTTAAGAGTTAAACACTTGCCTTTGAAGTTTGTAGTGTTTAAATGCTACAGTTGGTTTTTATGTGAGAAAACTAGTGTAATAAGGAACGGGCTACATTTAATTACTAACGTTCAACTTATGCCGAATAAAACTCAAGTATAAAACTTGTGGGTTATAATAATTTATTTTAAAGGTTTTAAAATTGTAACGAAATTGAAAAAATGTGATAACGAATCAGGATATTTATTTAAAAACGTGATACTTACAGAATCGCAATATAAATCGAGTTGGCACTGAGGTATCGTGGTGACAGTGATAAATTTAATTATTGGTGTATACTTTTTGAGATGAATAAAAGGAATATCTTTATTGGTATTATACTAGGGTACTACGGATGAGAATCCGTTCCTGTTTTCGCTTATGTTATAGCAGCTATGTACGGTAGAACTCACCAGTCTCTCTTCCCTTCCAATCATTTTTTGTCAGCAAGAATCCACAAAGGATAAACTCTGTTCTGAAACCTTCCAGCTTTACCTCAGACTTGTCCTTTTAAAAGAGCATAATAAATGTCAACTTCCAGGAAATCAATGATTACACAATCTTGTTTTGTTGCTTATGTGGCGACTCTGCCGTATAGGTAGTATTTATAAATTTTTTAAAATAAAATAGCCAGTACAGCTAGTGTCTTGCAGCTAAAGTGTGAATGCGTCAGTGTCAGTAGCGCGAGTACAGTACGTGCTGTTCGTCCGTCTGATCTAAAGCTCCTCTCCTGTCAGGACGCAGCCCGTCCATCATTAGCACCGAGCCGAGAGAAACGTCTGGAGCCTGAGAAGTGAACCCGGGTCAGTCGTCCCCGCCAAGTACTCCGTGTCTCAGCCAGGAAGCAGAAAGTGTCTCATTAACACACTCGTGCTACATCCCAAGCGCTGAACAGAACCGCCGATGGATGGGTTTCAAGCTTGTTTTCTTTCACGCCGGTGACATTTTTCTTTCCTTGTGAAGAATCATGCGCGTGTGTGTGTGAGAGAGAGTTCACAGGAACACAGGGTCAGAATCGCACCTCAGACCACTTACCCTCAGAACCGAGCTGAACAACAAAGCATATTTTAAAGCATGCTACAATTCCTGGAGTTCTCCTGATGTTAATTAAAACACAGTTGATGTTGGATTTATTGGACAACTGGTTATCTTTGTGTTTAATCTCACTACTATACACGCCATCCTGCTCCCCAGATGCCCAGTATTTGTTCCCAACATCTTCCTTATCCTCCTCCAGTGTCATGTAAGTTGCATTTTATAGGAAAATCTCTATCTGAGTCGTCTTTCACCACCATGTTGGTCTGCTTTGCTCGGCAGTTTCCTAGATTTCTCACAATGCTCTTCATGTTCCTGGTGATAACTCAACCATTACGTCATAGCTGCCTAAAGAGAGTGATGCTGCGGTGCTTTAGTCTTTCAGAAGAGATCAGATCCAAAGCTTTGGTTTGGTTTGGTTTCATGCTTTCATTTCACTCGTTATCTCGTAGACAAGCCTCGTCATTCTGATGCATTCTGGGATTTTGCATCAGTCCAACATTTGCATCAACATCTCCACTATTTCTGATTCATATAATGAGCTACTGAGTGAAGATGGAAAGCTCGCTCTTTTGTTTGTAGCAGAGAAAACAGCAAAACCTGATCACGCAATACATCGACCCTGACCCGTCAAAGCGGAGCACGACCTCCTACCTCCTCATTACGAGACAAAAATGATGCACCAACCAACAAAACAGAATGGGAGTATTTCAGTATAAACATACTGAACATGTTCGGGAGTGGAGTTTTTCTGTAACCGGGCTTTTCCTCATGCTTTTCTTCCCGCTTTACTTTCATTCTGCTTTCTATAGCTCTCTTTATAAGCTGTTTTTCTGGCTTCTGCCTTTTGTTAGATGTTCAAGGTTACAGGATCGCTGAGCGACTCGAGATACGAAAGCAGCAGAGGCATGATGTTCCGGAACAGTCGAGAGGAAATCGTCCGATTGAATGCAGCATGAATAAGCCGTTCATCACCACACGTGAGCGCGCGTGGCTTTGAAGCCGCACAACAACGAACTCTCCAAGCTTATGATGATGTTTGGGGAATTTCAAATGCATACTTGTTTACTAGTTTTGAATTTGTGTATGGTCCCAACCTTTGAGGTGTATCTTGTGCTAACGGAGAAGGTTGTTAACAGTAAACATGATTTCCTGGCAAGCTATTGTTCTCATTATTTATTTCTGTCATTATAATTTTTTTTTATTCATGAGTAGGCGGCGCTTATGCATATTTTGGGAATTCTCAGGCGTCTTTGTTGTACCAGTTTGAGGCTGCACCGTCTCTATCAGTAAAAGGGAAGCAATGTCATTTCAACACTTCCTATCAAAGATGTCCACCATAACCCCAGACAGACACGCATCTTCTCGTCTAGGATACGGTTCAGGTTAAACCGGACACGCTTGGTGGACGAAGGCTCTGAATTAATTTTACTTTGTTCTTAAGATTTAGCAAGTTCATACAAGCGGGTTTGTTTAGATTCAGCGACAGGGTGTGATGATGATATCTTAAATGCTATCGGCTATAAGCATAGCCGTCACTCTGACTTCATGTTTTGCAAGGAAATACAGAATCGTTCCTTCATTCTGATCCATAATTGATATTTGTGTCACCAGAATTATTCACGAACACGTGCTGCCTTCACAGCCTAATGTACTGCATACGACATTGCAGTTAACAAAAAAAAGGAAAAAAGAAAAAAAAAATGTCATTATTGATCTCGCTCCTGTTTTTGTTCTATTTTTTGGAAGCTCTTTCATCTTAATAGGTTTTGTACTTCAAAGCCTTGTCACTGAAAAGGAAACGTTGACTTGCTCTTCTGCGCTACTCCTCCATTTGTTCTCCCCCTTTCTCTCTCTCTTTCTCTCTCTCATTCACTTGCTCATTCTCTGTCTGTGTTATTTATAGACCATCTCATGTGATGATGATCATTCAGGAAACACACTCATCTAGCTCTTGAGTAACATCCCTAACTTTTCACAGATTACCCAGAATCTTTATGCGCACCATTTCCTAGTAATCTTTTGCTGCATTTTTTTTTTTTTTTTTTTTTGTCCTTGGAAAAAAAAAAAGTGTAGGCTTTCTAATTTCTTGTGCGAAGCTAACACGTTAATGAAGCAGAAGTGCAGGAGTTCCTGTTGCGAGTGGTAATGTGGGGTCAGATGGCAGGGGTTTGTCTGACTGTGTGACGTTTTAAGTGCAGGTTAAGGTTGGTTTGTGCTCCACTTGTGTTTAAAATGCATAATAGAGGGTTGAGTTGTACCACACTGCTCATACAGATGGCATTAGGAACTGGATGTGGGGGAAGATCCAGAAGAGAACATTACATTTCTTCACCCACACAGCGAGATCGACTCCCGTGCTATTCAACTAAAACTAAAATTACTAGCTTGTAAGCCCAGAGTGTAGATTACTATATGGTGACAACAGTGTTTGGTCATTAATTACTAGGAGTGTTCAGGTCAAAGCTGGACTTCTGATTGCACAGAATAACAGAACACAGTTCTGAGAGTAAAAACTCCCTTTATTTCTCTATATAATCCCCTGCTACCCTAATGCACTTATCCCAGTGTTTCACTAGAGCTTGGATATCATTAAAGAAGAAAGCTTTTTCAGTACGGCCAAGCCGTGATCAGACTGCTTCACTGATCTGTCTGATTCACGTCTAAAACGCTGGCCTCCCAGGAACTCCTTCAACGGTCCAAACATGCAAAAATGGCTTGGAGCGAGGTCAGGACTGTACAGGGGTGTAATGGGTTCGACACATGTTGCACGGACGGCACCACAAAGCACGGACACGAGGCGAGGTCTTACGGGAAAAAGGGTAATTTGTTAGGTAAATGGGGAAGAAAAGGATTAAAGGAGTGAGGATGAAAAGGTAGGGAAGGAAGGTTGTGCACGTGCAGGTCTGGTGGGCAGTGCCCCGCTGGCATTCAGACACCGGCTGGTGAGCGGTGGATAGTGGGCAGAGTGGCAGCGTGGGCCCGCGTGGACAGCAGCGCCTGCCTCCGTCCGCTCACGCCGACTCTGCTCTCAGCTGATGGCCGGACCGGCCCCTCCCAGCCATCTCTGAGGACGCGGCCTCAGATAGGAGTCCTCTCTGACATCCGGCGGCTGGGTGGCTATCCCCGGCTGGGAACAAGGGCCGTGACGTGATCCTCCTGCGGCCTTTTCCTCCTCGGCGGCAGTGTCACAAGAATCTGGCTCCATTGAGAGAACGAAAGCCGCGGGAGCTCTGGCAGTGAGCTCGCGGCTGTGCTTATTGTGGCGACCAAAGGCGTACTCGCGTCTTTGAAGTCCCTGGGGCGTGTTCCATTGTCCCGCTTGCAAGCCGCTCTTCCGCGTGTGTCGCATTCACACTGTGTAGTAACGTCCAGTCTCCCAACAGACCCCGAGTTACACTCCCCGCTGTGTTTTACATTAAACATTAGTGACGATGGCTCACCAGCCGTGCCTAATTCCGCGGCCCCGCTCTTTCGCCCACCTGCAGAAGGGGAGGCCGCCCAGCCAGTGAGCGAGGAGCGATATTGATTTGTACGCACGCCGTGACCGGCGGATGTGGCACTAACTTACAGCCAAGTTCCTGTAACATGTAAGTGCAGTTTATGAATGATTGTGTGTACAGTTCCCACAGGGAGATGCGTCTCTTCCTCAAGTTATCTGTAGATTTCAAGGATCAGTCGTTCCACTCACCGAATGTTCACGAGGCCGACTGCAGTCACCTTGACTGGGATCGTCGTTCACGGACACATAGCCCTCTTTAAAATGTTTGCACCGTTCAAATGTTTTACTGTGGATAAGGGTCTCATCACCGTACTGTCCTGGAAGTCTTCTGTAAATGTCAATCGCTTTAACACCTTCGTTCACCAGAAATTTCATAAGTCCCGGTTTGATTCAAATGCCTCGATGTTATAAATGCCCTGATTAGACAAGGTTATGTGTTCTTTACCCACTTATGCTTCACATAACTATCCAAATTGAGGTCCATTGATCTGTTCTGCAGCATTATTTTTGAAACGCTTGGTACTATACAGTTAATTACAGCAAGATTGTCAGTACACAAAATAAAAACCCTGCAGCAGGACCTCTCCCTGACCCTAAGAGCAAAGTCAGTTTACGACTTAACAGGTGTCGTAGAGGAAGCATGGTGTGGTTTAACCAGGGCGAGGATTACGACAGGGTCATCACCTCCTGGGTCGTTCTGAACGCCCCTCGCCATACCCCCCCACCCCCACGCCCACTCTCAGAGCCACCTGTGAGTCGGATGTGAAGAGCAGAAAAGAACGATGCTTTGAATTCGAAACGAGTCTTTTATAAGGCGGATCGCTCCGGACACGGGAGGCCCTCCATTGTTCGCATTGTTCTACTCTTCTGTCTTTCTTAAGGAGACCCATTGTTTCAATCCTTTAGGTGATCATCATTAAAGTTTGTGTTCTACCCTCCCACTGGCTTGTAACACTCCTCTCAGAGAAACAGGAAAGCTTCAGTGACCTCCATAGAAGTTCCTACTGAAGACAATTTCAGATATGTTTGGACTTATGTTTGGAGAGCTCAGGGTGCATGACTGCGCTGATCATTATACGTTGTGAAGACATAAAACGACATACAAGAAATTACTTGTATAACGATATCGGTGAGACTGGGTCACTGAAACCTTCCCAGGAAAGCAAGAGCAACTGACCTCTGCTGCAGAGAAGAAGTTTATTTAGAGTCACCAGCCTCAGAAATCACCAGTTAACAAACAGCACCTCAGATTAGAGCCGTTTATATATTAACATTAATATATAAGTCTTCCATAAATCGAAAGGTAAATGAAGTTTTGTAATTAAGTATCATGTCTATAGTATTTATTTTGTGAACTGACATCAAGAGGTTTAACATTAAATGTTAAGTTGAAATTCTTGTGAGAATTATGCATTAGGATATGTGTTGTATCGCTCCGCCCCACCTCAATGTTCACTTTTTGAGTAATAGTTGTATACGTTATATGGATGCCAAAATAAGATGCCTGATTTACGATATAAAATGTACAGTATGACTAAGTAAATATATTGTGATATCAATATCCTGGACATCAGGTCACCGTTATATTCGATTTAGAGATTCGGGGCTTGACATGGTTTAACGTTATCCAGTAGTTTAACTTTACCCACACAAAGTAGTTTAACTTTACCCCCACCATAAAACTGAAGTTTTATGGTGAAGAACAAACCACTTATCTTTGTTCCTTCCTTCTCCAACAAATACTTTACAAGATGTACAGGGGGGAGTTTAAACATTTTAAAGTGCACACTGGAAAACATCCGCCGCTCTTTGTCTGAAGCCTTGCCTCGTTGATCTCCTCACCCACTCTTGACCTATCCTTTTGAGCCATGGTGGAATAACTCATCAGGTTCGAGGCTCGAGTTCCAGTGCATTCAATGGATGCCACACCGTTCTCTCTTCCTGTCATGCCCCCCTCTGCGGCCACCTTCACTCACTGAGCTGACGTATCAGCTTATTTATGAGGCTGTTAGTGGAAGCACCTCTCTCGAAGAGCTAAAATTAGGAGCGTGTTTCGCGCGGTGTTTATATGATACGCCGGAGGTGCTATGAAACCCCGGTGCCGGTTTCGTTCCTGTCTGGCACAGGAAGCGGTGTCTGTCCAAGCCAGTTGTGGGAAAAGTCAAGCTGCCGCTGTCTGGGGCGTTTGGTTTCCTACTTAGCACATGATCAAGAATTTCCTTTGGCACTGGTAAAATGGGATTCTCCTTCTCTCAGATGACATCCTTACTCGTTTGTCCTGGTTAACACACGTCTATTTAGAGAGCTGACGTGTAATAAATATGCAGCTTACATTAAATGTATTCCTTTTATTATTTTGTGGTCAATTTTGGGGCCAAAATGATGCTATTGACTCAAATAATAGACGGACCATTCCTGGAGCAGGGAACTCTGCACAAGGCACCAGGGATAGGGATAGCTCAAATAGTTAAGGCACAGAATTACTGATCTGAAGTTTCGGGGTTCAAGTCCCAGCACCACCAAGGTGCCACTGTTGAGCCGTTAATTCCGGTGGCACTGTATCCTGCCTCACCCTGTCCTCTGACCTCAACTTCATAACATATGTAATATGTAATATGTGGTGTAAGATATGGGATATGGGATATGTAATATGTGGTGTAAGATACATGTGACAAATAATTGAACCTTAATCTGAATGCTAACCATGGATGAGATGCCATACATCGCATAAACACACACAGTACCAATTAGAAATTGCACATACAATGCATGTCTTTGGACTGTGGGAAGAAACCAGACAACCCAGAAGAATTAGGAGGCAAGCAGTGGTAACCACTAAGCCACTGGGCTTCCAAGAGTTAGGTTGAGTTAGCCAGAAGTCAATTCCAGAATCTACTGATCCAGTAGGCATCAGTCATACCATCTGCCCACTAAACCTTACAAGGTCCATTCAGCGATCTTGCTGCCCTTCCATGCTGTATTTTTCTTCATAACTTTCACTTTTTGTTCCATCAATTGAAGGACCGCCATGAGACAGTCTGTCGTTTTATCTTGTTATTTCTAACTTGCTCAGACTTGAAGAAATCTTGGTTTAAAGTTTACCTGTTGATGAAATCTCTGCTCTTTTCGTCCAGGTACATAGAAAAGGAATGGACGTTCATCGCTTGCAAGCAATTCAGCTTTTTTAAAGGCATTCACCTTGAACCGTTTCTGAAATGGAAACCCTATGGAGTTGGATACTAGATAGATGTCTTGAATGGTAGATGGAACTTGTTGGTTCCACCCTTTTAGGATTTTTTTTTTGTAAATTCCTGGTTTGTTCGTTTTAATATGGGTGGAATAACACAGAGCAGGATAATACCATCAATACGGCAAGGCTAGTGGAATGCAAAGGCTTCTGAAGACCCCAGGGATTTAAGGGGTTCCTGAGGGGCCTAGGATCTCACTGGTTTTATGTTGGACTTGGGTGGTGGGAAAAAGTACCTAAAGGAAAGCCCTAATCTAAGCCTCTTTTCTCGCATGTAGCCTAATCAGTTTGACCAGACTGGGAAAATGAAGCCAGTGATTTGTTACATCACTTCAGAAATGCCTTGCGTCGGATTATGGAGTGTGTGGAAATCTAGTTCCTGTGAGAACAAAACACATGAAAGGATGTAAACCAGACGTTCTTGCTTAAATGCAAAAAGTTTGCCTCAGACACCATAAATGGTTTCTTAATACATTCGTACACCATTCCAGTCAAAAAGGCAGAAAATCATGGTAGCTTCAACGTTGTGGTGACAAAATGTCAAACAGCATCTCTAGTACATATCGGCCTCGTTTTAGGAACTTCAGTAACCCTTCCTTCTTCATGTGGCACTATTCCAGGTCATAGGAAGTACCAATGACTCGATATTCCCCCTGCCTTACGAGCTCGGCTTTTTGAAGACGGCCGTGTCTGTTCACACGCTCTCTATTCCAGGACTATCTGCTGCTCAGATCTGACAGCCATGCCATCGAGGATTTATCATCGCACCCACTATATTAATATCACTATCAGATGTACAACATGTCTTAGACGTGGTGTAGTGTGTGGAGATTTAAACCACATGCTTACTCTGCAAAGTTTTTTGGTGTGTGAGAACAGGAAGTGAATATTGTGTGCTGTGGTGAGAAGAGCAGAAGAAGAGGAAGAGCTGCACCACATCACTGACTTACACAAGACGGTACAAGAAGTTCAGTTTTCTTTTTAATCACCTTGGTTTAGAGGGGTACAGTCAACAAGCACCTTTTTCACAACCCTGTGTTGGTGAGTTTGGAGGAAGTGATCCGGTTGGCTTGTCCTGGATTTTAATTATTTTTGGTTTTGATACGTTAAATCAGAAAGCTGCTTCAGCTTTCAGCTTGCCTGATCACTGGTGTGATTTTAGTGTTTATGTATGCAGTAACCAAAGAACACCCGAGCTAACATTTAGCTCAGCACTAGACGTTGATTTCTCACTCTACTGCTCCCCAAAGGCCTCAAAAATACCAACCAGGTTTAGAAGATAACGAACAAACTGTAACAAGCTCTGACCCATCACGATTAACCTAATAATAAAAAGATAAAATATTTATCAAGGAGAGAAAATCCAGACAGAGTCCTTAAACCTGAAGGCAAGAAACCTTTAGTTTCATGGCACTTGTATTGTTTTGAGGAGGTCCTGCGTGTGGCTCCGGGGCTAATGGCAGGTTTGAAAGAGCCCCCCGCTGCCTCTGAGACTCACTCGCTGTGCAAGACTCTCTCCAGCTGGGCTTTCTGAAGGGCACGGGCTCAGCTGGGCCCCGAGCCACCCACGGCTACGGCTGTCAATCAAAGACACGAACCTTCACCTACTCTGCTGTAGCGCTGCTTATCAGCACGCAAAACGCCCACGCATTCAATAAGCCTACATGCGGTAGACGTAAAACTGTTTACGGAAACATATGTAAATGCATGTGCGTGAAGAACCGTTTCAGTATTTTGTTTTCGGTTACATGCTGACGCCTGTTCTCACATTTGCATGGACACTGTTGGGTCACTGTTCAATTCTCAGTTCGGGCTTTAACTGTGAGCGACGTTCAAACGTTTGAGGAAATAACAGCTTTTCGTGCGTAAACCTTCTGTTCCATGCGTCATGTGGAATAGACTAAGGAATCGATTTGGGAGGGGGAAAAAAAGGCAAATTGGGTCAGTTACATAAAAAATTAACACCAACTGTACACAGAGAGAGAGAGAGAGAACAAGCAACTCAGAAGAACAAGCAACATCAAGAAGTTGAAATTATACTTTTCTTTCTACTAAATAGTTCTTAGGATCTGACTGTAATTCTTTTTAAACCAGCAGATGTTTGCCTGCTCTTTTTGCCCATTTTGAAGCAAATCTAAAATTTGCACATGGCGTTCATTCATCACTTCAACTTTTTTCTCCATGAGCTTCAGACTAGGTCACAGAGACAGACGGCGAGTAAAGAAAAAAAATAAGACAAACGGAAGCGGCTGAAGTGAGGAGAGGAAGAAGACGAGAGACGGGTGGAGAATGGAAAACACCAGGGCTGACTGGAACTCACAATAAGTGGAAGAGACGTGCTGGAGAACGAGGAACAGAAAGTTCCAAACACAAAGACTTGCACACGAGACACTGAGACGCGAAGCTAAAGAACAGGATGCGTTGCACAAAACAAAACTAAGAAAAAGGCAGGAAACAGAAAGGACAGAGAATTGTCATGAGAAAGATGAGCGCAAACAGGTGGAAGGATATGGCAGAAAAAAGCGAGATGAAAAAGTGATAGCAGTGATGCGTTTAACCAATGGACCAAACTAAAACAATACACACATGAACCTGAATTCTGTAGTGACTACCCTGAATATACTTTCTCTCTCTCTCTCTCTCTCTCTCTCTCTCTCTCTCTCTCTCTCTATCTATCACAGTTCAGATTAAAAATAGACACAGCATTGAGCAGTACATTGCAGCTATTGCACAGTGATGCTGTATTGCACCAGATTGTTCATCCATACACCTGTAGCGGCACTTCTCTGAAAAGCCTGGGTTTAAATAAATCTCAAAGTTAGTATAGTCACAGCTCATTCACTAGAATGAGCTGTGTAACTTAAAAAAAAAACAGAAGGTTTCTGTACTACCACTACTAATGCTAACCCTACCCCTACTAGTACTAATGCTAACCTTACAACAAGTAATGCTTAACCCTACCAAAAGTACTGCTTAAACATACCACTAGTAATGCTAATGCTAATCCTGCCCCTACCACTACTGATGCTAATGCTACCACTAACACTGATACTACTGCAACTACTACTATTTCTATTCATAATACTACACCTACTAATAATGCTACTGTTACTATTGGTACCGTCACTACTAATTAGTGATGCGCGGGTCGGGTATTTTTCCAACCCGCGGGTCCCGCTTTTATGAAATTATTTGGCCCGCCCCAGCCC
>JAQMYI010000002.1:29998813-30012628 GCA_030014275.1 Clariallabes melas | reverse complement strand
CACGCGTCCCGTCATCAGCTCGCTGGGGTCATCGACGTTGTACTGGAGCACGAGAGATTCCCACCTCCCTCTTAACACTCGGGAACTTGCTTCAAAACCCAAGAAAAACAGAACAAAAAGGAACGGAAGGAATTGAAAGAAGGGCAGGATTGAGGTCGGAGGGCAGTGAGGGGTTAGAGCAGGGGGGTGTTTAAAGGATCCTGTAGCAGTCTCTCCCAGAAATTCATTAAGTCCCTGCGGATGAGACAGCTGCAGCAAGAAAAAACATCCCGGCCTTGTTTTGACAGCAGCGCGGGGCGGCATTCTTCACGACAGCCACTACGACGACACGTCTGCAAGACAGACGTCTTTGTTTCTCTCTTTCTCTTTCACTTTCTTCTCGTTTGTGTGGATGTAACTGTTGTGTACACTTATATTTTAATTATTTTAATTAAAAATAAACGAGTGTGATCTTGTTAAAGCGTGTCCTTGTTATGCATGTTCGTGCAAGGCCAAGTCTCCCTGACCTTTGACCTAAAGAACACACAACACTTTCTTTAGGAAAAAAGAAATCTATGCTTTCTGTGTAAATAGAAAGTTAGACCCCGTATCTACAAACTTTCAAGAACAAAGTTTTAATTTTAATCATGTGTGGTTAGCGTTTAATATTGTGCAACATCTGCCCACATCATTACTCGCGTCATAACGGCTATAAATGCTCGTTCCGTTTCTCTTAACGTTAATAAAAAACAGCTATTGTTGTTCTACCATGAAAGCATGAAATGCAAATGAGGTCGGTTGTTTTACTTTGTTTGCCATCGAAAATATATGACATTGCATGTTCAAATGAAAAAAAAAACAAATATATATAGAAGTTGAGTTTCTAGAAATGAATGAATGAAGTAGCATGTGTTTATTCTCTTTGTATTGGATTCAGAATACGCAGAATGATGCTTTTATCAATCAGAGGTCACAAGTTCAAATCTGGAGTCCAAGTGAAGAAAATTGTGAGTGGGAGAGTCATCCTCTCTCTCTCTCTCTCTCTCTCTCTCTCTCTCTCTCTCTATCTCCCTCTCTCTCCCTCTTTCTATGACAGGAGCTAATCCTGGGCGTCTCTTCGGGAGGGGGCAGATAGCGTGTTCCTTTTAAGGGCATTACACAGCCATGTGATGCAGCAGTTGAAAACAATGCAGTTGATACCCTGATGTGTCTCAGAGGAAGTATGGCTCAGTCTTTACTTTCGGGCTTTAGTCGTTGTTGTATGATAGAGGAGAGCTGGGGGGAAAATAATTATGAGAAGAAAAAGAGGGGATATAAAAGAATGAAATGGAGGTACAGTATTTCGGCGTTGAAGAGTACAGACACGCTGTTTGTTCAGGTGCTGCTATGAAACAAAGCGACCAGCTAGAATTGTCATATTTCTAGCCAAAGCTGAATAATTAATGATCGATGTTATAAAACATGACCTGGTTCAGATAGAAGCACATTTATTTCCACAACGCTGAAACCGCAGTGTGCAGGTTGCAAGACGCCCTTTAGGTGTTTTGACACGTTGTGAGGTTGTTATTTACAGTTTCATTTAGGTTCACCCGTGTAACTTTTATTCTCTGTAAAAACCGGATAGAGTTCTGATTACAAAGCGATTACTCGCTCATAAGTCTGGTCTAAACAGCCCGAGTTGTTGTTTTGGTCGAAGCCTCTTTCTCTCCCTCGGCTGTGTTTACTCTCTCCTGCAGCCGCGTGTGTGGCTTTCCTGTGGTGTCGAGGTCAAGCGGAAGTGTGGAGAGCAGAAGCACAAAAACGTTCTGCACCTCGTGCTTGTTTTCGTACCACATCCTATTTGCACTTTGTGCTTTTCTCGCTCTTAACTCTCACCCACAGACCTGAAAACATGAACCCAAATGGTAAATAGGGGCTTATTTTTTCCTTTTCTTTCTTTTTTTTTTTTTTTTTTTAAGAACAACTTCACCAACAAAGTTAAGGGGTTGCAAGTTTGTAATCTTGTTTACAGCCGTCGACTTGAACATTTGGATGGTTCCCCATTCTTTCTTTGCATGAAAAAGATCTTTTGCAGTTCTGCTCTGCAGGCTTAACATAAGAACAAACACTCAACATGTGACTCTTGTCTTTCTAATTACCCTCCCTACCACCAGCTCCTTAAACACTTCCTTCCACACACACACATACACACAGACAGACAGAGCAGGTGTGCCCCATGACCTCTTTGCTCCTTGTGGTGCCGGGATGGAGAAACCAAACATTGCTTCCAAGCAACTGGAAGCCCTGTGAGCGCCGGGTTCACGAAATGGCGGTGGGTAATGAATCCAGTGCACGCTTGTCGCAATTTCTGCCGTCGCTTCTGAACTTGCATAGAACTTCTGTTTTGTCACTTGACGTGGGAAAACGGCTTAGAATAACAAGAAGAACAAGAAGCCTTTGTTGTCATTATACAATGTTACAGTACAACGAAAAGAGGAGAGGAGTGCAACAATTAAGAGGAATGTGTAATTAACTATTAAAAAATAAACAGTAGACAGCAACACATTGCAAAGTGACCTACTTTTTTTTTTTTTTTTAATAAAAAAAATGCACAAAGTACATGTATTCACATCTTGTAACATAATGCAGATAATTTTGTTTTATGTTGTTATTTAAACCTGTTACATTTAGCGCTTCTGTAGTTTTTCCTGTGGCTTTCGAATAACAACAAATCGTTTATGTTGTTGGTTTGTTTTTGTTTTTGTCATCGTATTGAAACATAAAAGTTTACAATAAAATGTCCTTCCCTTGGATTATTTAACATATCACATCTATGAACCTTTACACAATTTGTGAAGGCATCCCCGTGCACACTGCTACAACATTAAAAAAAAAAAAAAGTAGCAAGATCCGAAGAACCTGGAACGATTGCGATGGAAAATGTTTGTTAAAGTTCTGACGCTGGAGACTCCTTAACTCAACGTCTTCTTCCGAAACATGGTTGATCTGAGGAAAGTGCGATAGGAAATTGTGTTTCTGTTATAACACCTGCACCCCTAAGGCACGCTCAGGTGTTCCCCGGGTTTCAGACAAAAATAGAAGCGAGAGTGCGGGAGGGCGAGTTTAAAGCCACGTATCCAGGTGTAAAAGGATGAGGCTTGTGTTTGTGTCGCCTTGAATGTGCCTCGAGCGCGAGCCTGATCGCTCTTGTGGCGTTTTACCTTTTGAAAGCTAAATTTGACTGGAGTGTGCAGTGGAGCCTGTCCTACTTTTTTGTTTTCTTTTTGGGCGCGTGTATTCGCAAAGCAAGGTTTTTCAGTCATCTACCGCTCTCATCTCCGACTTTGTCTTCACTCGCTTTGAAGTCGAGTAAATTCTCTGACCCGGAGTGTCCTTTGGTTTCCTTTGAATGTATAACACTAAGAACCTGTTTGGCTTCCTGAAAGGAGAGACGGTTCCGGTACAAAAGAAAAATGTTTAGCTAGAATAACAAAAGACGGGGGTTTTTTTGTTTTGTTTTTGTGTCAGCCAATAATCAGGGCGTGAACTTCCGAGTGGCGTAAGAAAAATAAAAACGTTCGGGGATTTTGTTGTTATTGGAAAGTAATCAGGTGGCGTAGTGGTTGGCCCTATTGTCCTGTTGCCTCTGCAGTAGGTCGACACCCCATCCAGGGTGCGACGCTACACAGCATAAGCGGTATAGATGATGGATGGATTGAAGAATTCGTTGTGTGATGAAGCAGAGCATCCCACCCCGAAATTTTTACCCTGATCTTTTATTTTTATTTTTTATTTACAGAATACCACAGCGTACACATGTACAGCTCCTTTTAACACCGTGGATGGTCAGCAAAACAAGTCATTCTTGTCCCGGTCATGTTACAGAGAAACCACAAAACCGCCTTGGTTTTCAAAGTCAGCACCATGACCGCTCTAGCATTTGCGTTTCCTCATGACTCACCTTTTCATCGCACGGTCTCATGACTTTCCGGTATTTACAGACACCTTCCCTTTTTTTTCTCGTCTCCCTTGTTTCCATTCTACTGAAAAAGGAAGTGTGAGCCCAGACTGCTGATAACACCAATCTCCGCACCTTTTCCGCGTGGGATTCTGTATTTAACAGGAAAGAGGAGTCCCTTCCAGGCTCCAGCGTCCTTCCTGTGTCTCTGCAACCTGTTTCCTAAATCTGTCCGTAGTGGAAATAGCTTGGCCTTGACCTCAGTAGATGGGCTGTGGGAAACGTTAAAGCTTGTTCATGGGTTGGGGGCTTTTGAAATTTCATGCGAGAAATTTCTGATTTCATGTTTTTTCTTTTAACCTTGATGACATTTGCCCCTGTGACCAGTCGCCCGATTGCTGTAGCTGTGTATCGCAGCACTGGATACGCATAACGGCATCCGCAAGCGCAAGTTTTTAAAAGTATGTAGGAAGAAGACTTTGGTTTCTTGTCACAGCTTTAATCTAGCTCATTAAATAAAACTTTGCTAACTACCAATTGAGACAGACGCAGCCTCCCAAACCAACTACCAATAAACCCAAACTGATCCAGTTTTCATAAATTTGTTACAGTCATATTTATAAATCGGGTAACATTGTCACATTTCGACCAAGGCCATTTCTTATTTCATCGCCCTCTCTGTAAGATTTGATGCATTTCCTATTCTCCTTCCAGACGCAGTCAGAGATGCGTATCTGTTAGTGCGTGTCATTTGTAACAGCCTCAGGATTGTCATTTAAAGGTTTCCAGAGGGGAGGGGGGCCAGGCAGCAGCTGGAAAGGCCCAGCTTCTGGAAAGTGCCATCTGGCTGGTGGGTGTCTGCGGTCGCTGGCACATAGATCCCCTTCCTCTTGCAGAAAGAAATGTAGGCCATGCTGGTGACACACCACCAGCCAGAGGCTTCCATGCTGCTGTCAGCTGCAGTTTAGAGAAATTTTGCTATAGATGGCATAATAACAAAATCACGTGATTTAAATAAACTTTGCTTCCTTCATGAGGGGTGAAGCCTACGCGCCATCTCCATCATCTTAACTTTTTCTTTTAAGCTCTTCTCATGTCCATTTTGAATCCCGAATGTGCTGAAAGTGCTGACGATGGAGAATTCTAGAGATAATCTCTCTTCTTCCTCATGTACCCATCAATTTATGTTTTTACGGCATGTGGTCTGGTTCCTTCTTCACTCGTGGCTTACACTTCCTGTTCCATTGTATACATTTTTGATAGGTATACAATACTCGATAGCAGGCTTCTCGGGGCGCCACATTGGAATGTTTGATCCACAAGGTCCGGCACAGGTTGTACGCCAGATGTACTGCCTGTCACAACCTTCACATTTTCTAGCTGGGTCTTAAGAATCTTGCTCAAAGACCCAACAATGGTGACCTAGGAGTGGTGGGGCTCAAACCCCCGACCATCTGATCAGCAACCCAAAAGCCTCAATAGCCTGAGCCACCAATACTCCATATCACATATACTTTCCTTTAAATAAGAAAAAGACCCTTAATAAATAGTGAAATTAAACTTCAAAGTTCTATGTCATTACTTCAAGGCATACTCTTTCCGTCCTTTTTATTCTTATTTTTCTTTATGCCGTTTATCCTGTACAGGAGGCCTGGTGCCTCTACCAGGTGCACATCCTGGACGGGGTTCAAGTTCATTGCAGCGCACACAAGCAGACACTTGCACACTTCAGGGCAGTTTGGAAATGCCAACCAGCCCAATCTGCTTGTCTTTGCACTGTGGGAGAAAACCAGAGTACCCGGAGGAAACCCACCAAGCAAGGGGAGAACATGCAAACTCTACGCTCGCAGACCCTGAGGAGCCCTTCTCCCTGTAGGTGCGAGGCCACAGGGCTAACCACTCCCCCGCTGTCTCACCTTCAAGAGAGAATAAAAGGTTTTTTGTGTTTTTGTAATGTATGAAAGCCTTGGGTATACTCTTCTTCCGCGAGCCATGTACAGCTAAATAATTTGCAGGAATGCGAGTAAATGGCTGTGAAATAGAATCTGCAACAAATATCACAATCGCAAGGAAAAACTCATGAACTACAAATGTTTGTTCATAGTTTTCAGCTCCTTTATTTTTTGTAGTTCAAGTCGCAGTACTATTTTATGCTTCACTTTGCTTTAGCCTGTTTTTAGCCTCCACCTTTCATTATTCATAAGTCTGGGAGGTATGCAGGTGCATGAAAATACTGTATAATTTCACTTTTAAATTTAAATGTAGATCTAGTAGGAAATGGATATCGGAGGGAGAATAAAATTAATCCTATCCTCTCTCTGAACAAAATATTAGATTTTGCATTTCGGGAGAAAAAACATTTGGACCTGAAATAGTATTTCTGTTCGAGGCAGAAGGAATGGATTTGGTAATATTTATACATTCTTATATTTGCAGTATGGGTTATAGGATGTCACATGAAAATGTTATTATGCAAATTATTCTTAGTAGTTAAACTCGTATAATGGTTGTGTGTGAGGTGATGTGACTCAATGATTCATTCTTCTTGCTTAATCCTCAGACGGTCATGAGATAAAATCCCAACATCATTGAGCAACCACTGAAGCTGGAACATTTGCCCACAACTCCTCAGCTGTACATAAACATATGAACAAACTTGTTTAGTGACTTCAGCTTTCTCTCCATGAACCAACTCGGCTTCTGTAGTACCTGATGCTAGTTACACGCCTACATTTATGGCAATTAGCACATGCCCTTATCCAGAGTGAATTTAATAAATTTTTATGTATATGGCACATTTAAAAACGGCCATTGCCACATCAGCTTTACAGAATCCAAAAAGAATGGTAATCAGAAAATTGTGAGGACATAAGGTTAAATCATGATTAGCAGTTTGTCGCTGATGAGCAAACTGAGGGCGACAGTGGGAAGGTAAAACTCCCAGAGATGACAAGAGGAAGGAAACCTTAAGAGGAACCAGACTCAACGGGGATCCCATCAGATAGATATAGCAATTACATTATGACTTACATTTTTTAGCTCATTATACATATGTACAATTGAGGGGAGTGGTAGCTCAGGGGGCTAAGGCTCTAGGTTATTAGTTTGAGGATCTGAGGGTCCGGGTTCGAGCTCGTTCGTGGGTTGCCTCACCCCATAATACCCAGCCATTGGATGCAGTCACAAGCCTGGATAAAATGGATGGGTTGGGTCAGGAACGGCATCCGGCATAAAACCTGTGCCAAGTTGTGTACGGAAGGTTGGAATAGTTCGCTGTGGTGACCCCTTGACGGAAATAGCCGGAAGAAAGTTTTACACTTCTGAGCAATTGAGGGTTAAAGGTAGCTTGGTGGTCCTGGGCAATTAAAGCTGGGACCTGCTGATCAGTTCCCTCAGGGAGGAGAGTTTTTTTTCACAAAAATTATAGAAAAAATTTGGTTTTATACACCAAATAAAAAAAAAAACAACTTTCATCTGATTGGTGCGTTTTGCTCAACAAATGTGATGCACCATTATAAAACGGTTCTGATGGACTGATTTAAGTTTTGCTCTAATTTAATCACTTATCAGGTTATTAGGTGAATAAACTCAAGAGAAGTTTTTTTTTTTTTTTTTTTTTTTTTTTAAATCTTCTTGCATTTTTTTTGTCATAGAGGTAACTATACTGTTCCAACTGTTCCACCACTACTTGTATGCATTATGCAATGGGCCCTCGGCTTAACTCATTTTTTCTTTGCCCGTCACCGACACTGAGGAGGATCATAAGGACTTAGTACAATTATGTCACGTCCTGATCCTGTGTTTAAGCAAGCGGTCACTAACCCACGCACAGCGGTGCACAGGTGTGTTTAGGGAAGCTGCTGTTAATCCTGTAAAGCGCCAACAGAGCAGTGGCCTAGAGAACTGACGGCTTTACTCCCTGTCCCTGTGTCCCCGTGTCCTCGTCTCTAATCCTTTCCAGGTGCTTCCTAACAGAATTCTCTCTCTCCCTTTAATCGGCCCACTGGAGGCGAGTTAGTTAGCATCCTCCCTCCCAAAAGCTGTTGTTCTTTCAGATTAGCCGCTTTGCTACCTCGCTCCATCTGTCAGCTGAACAGAAGGAGAGCAGAGGGATGAGAGGAGATGGAGGTCACAAGGAGATAAGGAAGATGATGAAACATGGATAGATATCACAGCTTCGAGCTCGTGCTTTGAAATTCTTTAATATCACGACTTGCATGTGGCTTTGTACTGATCATCATCTTGTCTCCGCCCCTTGCTTGTGATCTTGCCGTCTGTTTCACTCTTGATTTAATTAGCATTTTTGTATATTCTGTTGATTTAGATTAAAAGTCAATGATGTGATGTCATATCGACATGGCAGCTTACAGCACGAGCAGGAAACAAGGACGCACTAGCATTGTAAATGTATGCGCTCAGCATAAAATGTCGATTTTGATTTCATTAACGCATCACAGTTAGCTGTCTAGCTTGTTGCTTATAAAAGACAAACCTACAGATGCTTGTGTTTTTATTCCCCAGGCTTTGTACCGCATGTAATTCCAAACTCGTCCTGCCATACATTTGCATTCGAAAAATCCTGACCCATGTTTTAAAGCGTCCATGTTCGCTGTTGCTTCTGTTGTACTTCCACGTTTAGACCCTCACCTACATTTCTTTCCACCTTTTCTTTTTTTTTTTTTTGCATTTTCCGACTGTTCCCTGCATGGAATAATGATGACGATGATCAGATTTTCCCCAACAAACAACAACAGCAGATGCCTCTCACAGCATGTTATACATATTACTAACAACTTCTCCCAGCTAGAGAGTTTTGCTGAGTGTTCCTTCCGTCAGGATGTTCTACATCTCGTATGTCAAGCAATTTAAAAAATGGCAACAAAAAGACTCGGGAGTATCTGATGTAACTCTGTCAGACATTTCACTTCTTTACTCTTATAAACTAATTATTTAATTCAGTTGTGCAAATTATCCTTTGCATCAGTCTGATGGCAAACTACCATGTCAGTTTACTGTAAAAGTCTTGGCGGCACAGGGTCATGGCGTACTCACGTCAAGAGTTTATTTGTATATAGTGCGCCCACTAATAGCAACAGTTTAGGAAGTGATGCTTTAAATGTTTGCAAGATCAGTAAATGAACAAGAGAACTGGTTTTCAGCACTGACCAGGCGGGATTATGTCGGTGTGATCTGGCAACCCCGACTGCACCCCAATCTCAAGTGTTATTCAGAAGTTGCTAGTGTGACTGCAATGAAGAATTGTTTTATTGGGTTCTTGAGCAAAAACAAACACAAAGTGTCTATATGCTAGTCTAATGAAGCTCAAGTTGGACGTTTACAGGGACTTTAGCCCCTATATAATATATTTAAACTCAGTTTTTAACAAGTCCTGACATTTAATCTGAGTAAACATTACTGGTCTAAGGTCAGTCTGATCACTGCTTTATTTTAAGAGTGTGATGTGTCAGAATAATATTAAGAAGATATTATTTATTTCAGCTTTTATTTCTTTCATCACATTCTCAATGGATCAGAAGTTTACCTTTACTTAGTTAATATTTGGAAATATTGCCGTTAAATGGTTTAACTTGGTCAAATGGTTCGGGTCACACTTTTCTGTTGGATTGACGTCAGGGCTTTGTGATGGTCACTCCAATACCTCGACTTTGTTATCCCTAATCCATTTTTGCCATAATTATGGAAGTAGGTTTGGGGTCATTGTCCATTTATTTGGAAAACCTACCAAAGAACCAAGCTTTATCTTCCTGGCTGATGTCTTGAGATGTTGATTCAATATATCTACCTTCTTCATGATGTCATCTATTTTGTGAAGTGCACCAATCCCTCCTGGAGCAAAGCCCCACCACACCATGATGCTACCACCCCCGTGCTTCACGGTTGGGATGATGCTCTTTAGCTTGCAAACTTCCCCTTTTTTCCTCCAGACATTACAATGATCATTATGTGGGGGAAAAGGGTAAATTTTTCTTCCATCAGACCAGAGGATATTTCTCCAGAAAGTAAGATCTCTGTCCCTGTGTGTAGCTGCAAACAGTAGTCCTGAATGTTCATGGTGGTTTTGGAGCAGTAGCTTCTGAGTGTTCTTTCATATCTTTCATGAGATATGAAATGGGATCTACTTGACCTGTTAATACCAAAGTATGCGTCTTCATTCTGAGCAGTATGATGGCGGTGTGCGCCATTGGTGTTTATACTTGCGTAGTATCGTTTGTACAGATGACTGTGGTTCCTTCAGGCGTTTGGAAATGGTTCTCAGGGATGAAACAGACTTTTGGAGGTCTTGAATGATTTCTTTTGATTTTCACATGATGTCAAACAAGGAGGCACTAAGTTTGAAGGCGAACTTTAAAATACATTCATACGTACACCTCCAATTGACTCATATGATGTCACTTAGCTTTTAAATCTTCTATAGCCATAACAAACATTTTGAAATGTTTTGAAACTGTTTAAAGGTAGAATCAAATTAGTGTATGCAAACTTTCTAACTTGACATTCTAATTAGTTTTGATATAGGAGGATTTCACCATACAAGCCTGGAAACCCTAATACTAGTAGTAGTGGTGGTGTTAATGTGATGGACAATGCATGTTCACTTTCTTTATTTTATTGCCTTTCTCAATCTTTTTTTCATAAGTTTTACACTTTGTTTTGTCTGAAGCTCGGCGTTTCTGTCACTGCATGTCCTGCTGGCTGTTTTTTCTATTTGTTTTTATTTTTTCTCCTGTCGCAGGAAACGAAGCCGCTGTTATTACGCCTCATAATCTGACGCCAGGAAGAGGGTCTGTTCCCAAAAACAAAAGCTAATTTATGTTAGCCTTTCACATAGCCTCATCCTGTTTTGGCTCCAGACGAAAACAAACTAATGCCAGGAATCTCCGCTCGCATACACACACACATATACACACACACACACACACACACACACACACACACACACACACACACACACACACACACACACACATGAATGAATACGTGTGGTCACAGAACGTGTTTTAAGAAATACATTCATGATTCCTAAAATTCATTAGTTTTGTTTGTCATTAAAATTTCGAATTCGAAAAGTTTAAACATTTTTAAATGCATCTCAGATACCGATGACTTTCTACTTTTACAAGGTTTTTTATATTCTGAAATGTGTGACTTGGAAAAACCTTTGCATAGAATTAGCAAGAACTAGCATTTATGCTAATATTATGAGGATATTAATTGATTTTCAAATGATTACATAGTTTTCACTTTTTTGTCCCTAGTTTGGTATTTTTGAAGTGTCAGAGCTTGTCCGTCAGTATCTACGGATAACTTCTACGTTATGTTTGTGCAAATGTTTCACTAAAGCGTGCGCACAATTCAGTAAAAGAATCATATGACTTCAAAAAATATATATATATTTCACTTTCTTAAGTTTTCTTTTTTTCCTTTTTTTTTTTTCGCTTAAAAGTACAGACAACCACACAAAACAGTAAAACGACATTTCAGAGGAGTCAAATTATTGGGCTGCATCAAGCAAAGAAAGGATTTTTTTTTTAATTATCTGGAACTGGAAAAAGAACCTTTCAAAGCATTTCATCAAATCCTGGAAGGAATGTGGAAATGAATGGAGATCACTTAAACACTTGGTGAAGTTGCATGGTAAAAAATCAACAATTAAAACCAGAGGTATGTTTAGTAGTGAAAGTCAGAGCATTTATACACACACACACACACACACACACACACACAATGAGGTGAGAACTTGGGGCTAAACAGCTGTGTGTCCATAAGAAAACCACTTGTTAGTGAGACTCATCAGAAAAAAGGCTTCAGTTTTGCAAGGGAGCATAAAGACTAGACTTTGGAGCAATGTGGAAAAAGGTCATGTGACCTGATGAGTCCAGATTGACCCTATTCCAGAGTGATGGGCGTGTCAGGGTAAGAAGGGAAGCGCATGGAGCGATCATGCGTAGTGTCCAGTGTACAAACCCCTGGAGACAGTGTTATGATCTGGGGTTGATCAGTCGCTCAGGTCTAGACTCCGCAACGTTATGGGGCAATAAAATGAAGTCAGCTGACGACCTGAATGTACAGAATCACGAGTCACTATTTCAGAAGAGGCAAATTATTAGATTGCATCACGCAAAGACAACAACTAAGGAGATTTTTAAAAATTGTCAAAATCTATGTTGAAAATAAAGACAGGGATTGCTTGTTCATGTGATCTTTAGGATTTTATGATGACACGAAATGTTTAATTAGAGCGTATATGTTAAGGGTTAAACAAACTGTTTTTTTTTTTTTTTTGAGGAAAAGGGTTTTAAAGCATGAGATGTTAAACAAATTTCACAAATTAATGCAAAGATCTAATTTTTGAAATTTATTTCAATATAAAGTGTAAGTGGCCTGGAAAAGAGAAAAATAAATAAAAATTGCTAAAATACCTGTTTTGGTTATTTGATTTTGATCTAAATCGTTCTCATCAGTTTGTTATGAAGTTAAATTGTCCTGTAAAAGTGACATCAGCGTGACGCACGCCGATCTTTGAAATCGGGTTCAAGGTTCTCACTTTCGGTCAGGTGACGTCTCGCTTCTGTGTCTAAGCAGCTTTAGAGAAGTTTTCTAATCTTTTAAGATGCTGCTGCATGTTCACGTCACTAAAAAGCCGTGATCCTCTAATGATGTTTAGCACCAGGCGAGAGCGGCGTCCCTTCTGTCCCGGCCGTCTGTTCCGACACGCAGGAAGCTGAAACCAACGTGTTAATGCTTGTGTTTCTGTTGAACAGATTAACAGTTGCCTTCAGTGTACTGTGTGTGTATGTGTGTGTGTGCGAGATGAAAACATAGCGTCTTTAAACGAGCTGAAAGAACGAGTTATGATAGTGTCATGACAAGTCATTGTTTTTTTTGTTTTTTTTTTCGTTTTTTGTTCGGGTTCCATCTGTTCTGCTGCACTTGTTAAACCGCACCTCTACCTGACCTTGGCAGCTCCAAAGATGCTCGGTTTAATACTTGCCTGTGAATCTGTGGACATTTCACAGCTGGAGGTTCTGTAATTAACATTGTGCACCAACACACACACACACACACACACACTTCATCAGTCAGAAAAGTGTTACATTCAACCCAAACAAAACCAGTTCTGCAGCTCTGATTGTGACATTGTCTCTCCGTTCCTGAGTACACGATATTGTATGAACAATGTGTAGCGTGTGCGTGTGTGTCCTGGCAGTTAATTTGTCTTTATTGCCTCTAGCACCCTCTTCAAAAGAAAGAAAGTTCCAAAAGAGCCAAAAGAAAGTTCCTCTACGGGAATGTGCGTCTTTATCCAGTCGTGGGTTTGGTGAACCACAGGACAGCAGTAAACGTCTCTACAAGACCTCCGACGCTCATGGTGCTTAGTTCAGGGCTATTTAGTCAGTGGCATGACAAGCCAGGACACACTCGACCTACCTGGCTTAAAATGGGTGTGTATAGTGTGTGTGTGTGGGCGCATGACTCTGGTGGGTGGCCTGGCACAATGAGATCGTATGTCTGCGTCACACCTGGCTGGATTTGACTTCTCATCACGCACTGTGCTTCTACTCAAATATCAGAAAACCTATAGACCGCGTTAACATCGGTTTATTTGTGACTCCTTGCTGCGGGGAGATAAAGGAGCAACCTGAAAAACCACACAAGTTGCTTTTCTTTGTAGAACAAGAACAGCTCACGGAAGAGGGAAGTCTTTGTCAGGGTTCATCTGACCCCTTGAGAATGTGTTCCATTCATGTGCATTGGATCACCAATACCAAGATGAGGTTGAAGGAAATCATGATGTACAGCGTGGGCCATTTATATGGATACACCTTAATAAAATGGGAATGGTTGGTGATATTAACTTCCTGTTTGTGGCACATTAG
>JAQMYI010000002.1:29948892-29968718 GCA_030014275.1 Clariallabes melas | reverse complement strand
AACACACACAAACACACACACACACACACACACACACACACACACACACACACACACACACACACACAGGCGATGTGGAAAGTCCCTCGTGTAACCTGGTCAGCACCTGAGCCGGTGAGATCTTGGTCTTGTCTTGGTGAAGTGGTATAAGGTTACACTGACCTCACACTCAACCCAGTTCACATTTCGCCAAGTGGCCGAGGGGAAGTTTCACACTGTCCTGAAAACAACACCGTCATCGTTCTGGGTCGCTATTGTGTGTCTTTTGTTGTTGACACTGACGGTAGGGGTTACGGTTTATGGCTGCGTTTACGGTTGAGTGACCTGTAGGAGAGTGACTGTGTTTATCATTATTTTTGTGTCCTGGATAAAATATGAGGCTTACATCAGGAAGAGCATTGCATTAAAATTTTTTTTAAAAAAAGTATCAACAAGAACCCGGGTTGTTATTAGTTTCCGATCAATGTTGGTTCAGAAAGTTTGAATTAATTTGATGACGTGATGTTGGGATAACGTTGAATCGGTGACCCGAAGGCAATGTTTGAAATGCCACCTCAAACCTTTACTTTTAGCATTTATGCCGCATAAACATCTGTAAACTGCCTAGCATCCGGTTTCTCAGACATTCGTGGGACAAATCTGTAGATCTTTGACACGCTCGTATGGCCCGTGCTTGTTTTTTCTTTCTTTGTTTTGTTTGTTTGTTTCTTGATGTAATGATTAGTTAAAACGCAGTATCGTTTAACTAAGACGAGTACATTTTTGGCGCTCATTGTTTGACAAACCATTTATTATCAGGAAACAGGATCGAGTCAGGGAACCAGTTTAGTCTCCGAAAGAAAACAGAAACACTGGCATCATCAGCATGAGCGTTTCAGAATTTATTAATAATAATAATAATAATAATAATAATTAATAAAGTATTTCGGTTAGGAATTATAAATGAATAATAATTTGTTTTCCGTTGTCCATAATGTTGCCAAATTAACGTTATCACAACATTTTAACAACCTCAAATTCCTGGATCTCCAAAAGGTGTTCCGAGGTTCAGTGAAGTTATTACTCTGTATCTGGAGCTCCAGGTCTCTCGTGATGAAGACAAGCTGCAGTGAGTTTGATGTTTTGACCTAATAACCCGAGGGCAACCCGGGGTGCCAATACTTTAATCTTAGCTAAACATTTAGAGAATGTTGAGTGACACGTCCTGTGTTTTAATCTCAGATGTTCAAAACAAGGAACAAAAAAACATTATATTTAGAATTTATAAAATATACTCAAATCAATCATTTCATATTCAGGTGTATATCATTGGCTTAAACAAACAAACAAACAAACAAACTAACTAACTAACAAATAATATAAAAACATAATATGAAGAAATTATTATAATAACAAATAAAAAATGTAATAATTACTAATAAAAATAGCATTGATCTTTTAATCCAGAAAATGTTTTTATTGTGTGTGTATGTGTGTGTTTAAAAAAATCCATGAAATATGTTTATATATTATTATGTAAACAAGGTTGAACATAAGATGCATAATTAAAAAAAAAAGATGCACTTTAGTGCATATGACATACTGCATCATTTACATATTTAAATATGCTTAATGATGTATTAAAAAGTGTGTGTGTGTGTGTGTGTGTGTGCTGGTTCTTTTTTTCTGCAGCAGATGATTGATCATCACAAAGGGCCGGGTGAAGCCTGGCGTCTGGTGGAGTTGAACTGCAGGAGGGGTCAGGAATGGTAACTAACACACACACACACACACACACAGGAACAGACTGAAGGAAAGTGGAGAGCAGGCTGCATGTGTAAAGGGTCTTTGTAAAGGTGTTAAATGATGGTGAAATGGTGGGATTAAAGAGGACAATGCAGGGCACTAATCCCCTTCTCCATGCGCTCCCCTTTCCCTTGACTTAACCCCCCCCCACCACCACCTCTATCCTCTGGATCCCCATACCAAGGCCCCCCCCCCCCTGCTCCAACACCTCCCCGAAACAAACTTCTTTCACCCTCCGCTGGAAATGCTAATGCGAGACATTCAGAAACACTTAACATGACCGAAAGCTTAACGTACGAATAACAATGGGTCACAGCGAATCTTTAGAGTTCATGTTTGCCTCGAGAGCAGTTACAGCGAAAAACGTGTACGAGGCAGCGGCCTTCAAGGTCACCGTATTACATCATCAGGTCATGTTCCGCTAATTAGCATAGCATTCTATCTGTTTATGCTAATGCGTCTTACTTCTGGTGGCAGGTTACTGTTTCTATAGCGACAGCTTAAGTATTGATACGGTGAGGTTTTGTTAAAGTAAGGCGACGATTGTTGAACCTTTATGGAAGGAGTCTCCAGCGTCAGCACTTTGCAGCAGTGACAGTTTTCACAGGAAAATCTTCAGCACCGAGGAGTTTACGCTCTCTCGAGGTGACGTCTCTCTGTGACAGGACAGCACCGAGACTCTTCTTTCTTTCCGCAAGTAGCTGACGCGTTGCATAAATGTCACCTTAAAGGGATAAATACAAATATAAATAAAATAAATTCTCTCTATATATATAAAACACGATAAATGAATGAATAAAATAATTTTAATTTAAAACAATATTAATACAAAATTTTTGAAAAATAAATAAATAAGCAATGAATGAATACACGAATAATAAATTAATATTTAAAATATAAACAAAGTATTAATGAAACAATAATACAAATAAATAAGTAATTAATGAGTAAATGCATAATAAGTAAGTATTTTAAATATAAACTAAATATTATAATATTAATAAGATATGAATGAATTAATAAATAAGAAATAAAAATATTAAATAATAAATAAATATTGTTGGAATGAATTAGAATATAAGGAAGTAATTTATAGATGAATGTATGTGAAATAAATACATTAAATACAAACAGAAATATGAATAATGAATCAATAAATCAATAAATATATAATTCAATCATATATAAATAAATAAAAAAATATTTTTAAATGATAATAGAAATAAATAAATAAATAGGAATATAAACAAACAGCAAGCAGAAGAATAATAAAACACTTCAGGAAGTGCTGTTCTAGGAAATTAATCATTGTCCAGGTGCTAACATCAGTTCTGCATCGTCACACAACTCAGCTGATCAGTTTCTGTTGATAATGTGACACAGAGCGTTTTATTCATCACTAAACAAGTCTTTCTTTTCATTTCAATGCATTTCCTTATAAAGTCGTTTCCTCACACCGGCTCAGATTAAAAACTTTAAAGTGAAAACCATCAAGTTATTAGTCTTTTTCCGCGTAGTTTATTTTGGAATAGTTTCACACAGAGCGTCAGAAAGGGAACGAAAGCCAAAAGGAAGGATGAAGGAGGAGGAGGAGGAGGAGGAATAACAGAAGACAGAATTGAAAACAATGGGAAGTGCTGCACAGTTTGGAGGGGAAGTCGGCGTGACGCAGGTGCGAAAAGCGAAGCCTTCCAGGTCCATGAAAGGAGCCGAAGGTCAAGGGTCATGAGCTTCCTGTGTGATGTGAGAGAGATGTGAGAGGGTGTTTTTCTTGTCGCCCCTCATTCCGAGAGCCGGTGGGAGAGACGCAGGGCAGCGAGGGGTCGCGGTCGGGTCAAGAGGTCATCTTTGAGCTTCAAAATGAAAGAGAAGGAACGATGCTTTAGATAAGCGTGGAATGTTCCGGTTGAATGTGTATGCGGGGGTTCAGTGGGGGTGGGGGGGGGGGCGAGTTGGGGGGGACAATGAAGTTAAGCTTTTAGAGAGAGTTTGAGTTCCTGAATTTACTTACCGTGTGATTAAAAATAGGACAAAACCTCAGCCAAAAGCCTCCGTGTGCTCCCTCGGATCTGGGTCTCTCTTCCCGCACCGCACTACACACATTTCTTTTTTTCCTCAGTTCGTTAAACGCTGATAGAATTCTAACACGTCTAACCGAGGTCGTATTATTGTTCAGGAAAATTATCTTCATTTCCTTCATTTAGATTCACAGCGCTGTTATTTCTGTTATTTAGGAGCTAATTAATTTCCCCTCTAACAGCACATGCTGCAGTGTTTTATTCCTCTTACACCACAGCCACTCTAAAAAACCATCACATCACACTTTATTATTTATTTGATAGTTTATAGGTTACGTTTAACTTTGGCGAATGTCTGTGAAACGAGTACAGAACAGAACCTAAACCACAGCTTCACCCCTGACACTGGAGACTCCTTCCATAAACGTCATACACAGTAAGTGCTCTGTAACGTCACCGGATCGATGATGAAACTGTTTTTTAAATAAATCCATTCAAGTCCATGTGATTGTGCTGTTACTATAGCACCGCTAATGACGGCCAATCAGAAGTGAGAATTAAACTTTGAACAACGCATTATGAAATGAGGAGTAAAATTTCAGAAGCCTTAGACTTCAAGTGGAAAACTCCTGTTCGTAAACTTAAAAAAAGATAACATTGTGTTAGTATTTGAGTATTTTACAACAGAGTGCAAAAGTTTACCCCCCCCCCCCACACCCACAATCCAAAATTAATACAACAATGTTTACAGATGTTAACATATTAAAGCTTTGAAATCTTATCAGACGTTATTATAACTCTTCTGTAGATCGTGCACTTTAACAGAGTGTGTTGTACTTTGCGTTATCTCTCTGTACCGACGTTTCGTGTTTTATTCTTGGGAACAGCGTTATCTTCTAGATAAAACAGTCAGTAAAACAGACAGAAAAATGCAAATCACTCCAAAGTAAATAACATTTATTGCACAGGATATTAAAACAACGACTAATAGAATATACTGTAGTGTCTTAAAGTCAGCATTTTAGTGTAAGAAGAAGAAGAAGAAGAGTGTCTGCTGTTAAACAGTGTGACAGGCGGATATACAACAACATGAAAATAATAATAATAAATACAGAATGTGCCTGAACATGTATTGTGTGTGTGTGTGTGTGTGTGTGTGTGTGTGTGTGTGTGTGCGCCCTGCTGAAAGACATGGCAGCTGCCCGGGTGCCTGTATCACACCCCTGTCCCAGCTCGGGTTCACACAGAGGACAAACAGGAGAGGAGCTGAAGTTCGACTGACGTTAAAAATTACAAAAATATAAATAAATAAAATATAAATTTATTTATTAATTTATTTATATTTATTTATTTATTATTAAAAAATAAATAACTTTTTTTTAAAGTTTGTATTTATTTTTAAATAAAAATATTTTTAATGTATAAAACCTTGTTATGATCTGACATTCTTTAAAAAGTTTTTTTTTTCTTTTTGATAATTTTTTTTTCTCAAAATATTCAGATTTTTAGTTGTAAATTGTGAATTTATTCTCATAAATATCAACTTAAAAATGTAAGTGTTTAAATTTAGAAATTTATTCTCAAAATATTGTACATTTTTTCTCAAAATATGATTTAAAAAAAGTTAGAATTTGTACTTTATTCTGATAATAGTTAGATAGTTTTTCTCAAAATATTAGAACATTGTTGTAAAATTACAAGTTTATTCTGAGAAAATATCAAGTATTTATTATATTTTTCCTAAAGTATAAAAGCTAGACAAAAAGCAAAAAAATGCTTATTTCTTGAAATTTGGATCCATTTGGATGTTAAATTCAGAAAATTCTGAAGTTACTATTTCATTTTATCCCCCTCAAAATATTTTTTTCATGTATTTTTTTTCTCAAAACATTAAAACAATTTGTAATAATGTGTGTCAATGCCAAAAAATTTAAAACAAAAGAATGAGGTTAAATGAGAAAAAAACCACTTTGGGGTAAAAAAAAAAAAAAAAAAAAAAAAAGAACCCCACATCAGATGGCTGATTATTTTCCCCCAACAGCACACCCTTGAAGTGCTTTATTCCTGGCTTAAGCACTGTGTTCCTGTTTCTTTGCCATAAAAAAATGGTGTGTTTAACTGATTGATTGCAGTTTCTAGAGGATAGGAAACTTTGGAGAAGTAAAATGTCCCGTAACTGATTTTTTTTCCCTTTCCTGGATCTAAAAGATGCTGTTCTTGGCAGAGCCCGTGTTCATGTTTCCTTGCGTGTAAATCTTTAAAACATCAGGGCATCAATAACTTGGTTTCTTTTCCTGAATTTGTCTTTGGAAACATGGATTCACGTCACAAATCTCATCCTGTTCCACACACTAAGTTCTCCAAATAACCTGTTTGGAACATACGGAGTCCCAAACCTCCATCCAAAAGAAAAAAAGAAAAAGAAAACACCAGACATGAATGCAGAGAGCTGGTCTGACTGATTATCTTCCTGCACTGTGGAGTTTTTCTAGTGTGATCTGCCGAGGCGCAGAGCCGGCCTGGACTCAGGAAGGTGTTAAGCGGAGATCTGATGAGATCTGCCTGTCACCACACCATCTGTGCGCTCGCTCCGTGTTTACTGCGCCCGCAACCCCGAGCCTGACTTTAAGAGCTCCAGCTGCCTGAAGCCTCACACGCAACACGCTTCAGAGGCTTTTCTTTTTAATTCACACCAAAGATGCTTTACAGTTCGTGACCACAAGACTGGGTCTCTCAGCTTACCGGAAGACTTACGTTAAAAAAAAAAAAAAAAAAAACTGATAGCTTCCAGAAGAGCTTGAGGTGAAAAAAAAATCAAGACAGAACCTTCACCCTGGTCGGCTGGGTCGCCGTGGCTCCTGCGTGACCTTCACGTCTGGAGCAGGAACAAACACAAAGCAATAAACTGCTCTCCCTTTACAGCTACTCTTAAGAGGAAGTGGGCCTGGCACCTCCTCCGTTTATTAGACTATCGTAAAAAGAAGAAAAAATAATAATAAAGCAAAGCCGAGCTAGCAGCAGGAGGCCGGTGGGATGGAGGCGTTGTTCCGCCTGGCCTTGAGGAAAATGTTTACCTCGTGTGTGCTCGCTAATGAGCGAAACAGCTAGTCGTAGCTAGAGGCGGGCTCTGTAAAACCTAGCATCCAGCGCTAATCACGGACAAGAGGAAGGAAGTGGAACCGGAGGGAGTTCGACAGCATCATGATGGGGGTGGGAGTCCTACAGAGTTTGCTTTAATGAGATGGAGAGGTTGAAGTTCTTGACAAAGAACATGTCAGTACAACAGGTTCGTTGTCTATTTCTGATGTGATGGTGGCCTGGGTGGGCTCGTTTGTGTGTATATGATGTGTGTGTGTGAAAGAGGGGGAAAGATAATAAACAACACCCAACCTTCTAATTTGAGCCTTTCATGAAACAAGCAGGAAGCCGTAAACAAACAAATGAATGAATGAATGAATGAACGAGGAGTTGCGGCCCCCGGAGTCTCTGTCTTAGATCCGAGGTTTTATCACTAAGCGGAGGTGGAGATGAGGTCATGGTGTGGCGTCAGGGTGAACCTTCGTGGGTCGTTCATTTTTAAAACCCAAGCTCTGGGAAATTCCTCACTTACGCTTGACAAACAGAAGCCAATGTGCTGATCCAGGATGATCTTACTCAAGTCCTTCATGAACAGATGAAAGATGTTTAAAAGTCACTCTGCGGATCTGCTGCAAGCTTAGTCCGAATATTCATAAGGCAAAGTGGGCGTGGTCTAAACTTAAAGCGTTTCTTTCTTTCTTTCTTTTTTTTTTTTTGTTAAATTTTTTTTCAAATTCTAGGAATTACAGGTGGACATTTCCACGCCCATGAAAACAAACAAACAAACAAACAAAAGAAAGAAAACCTCAGAACCATCATTGGTGCAACTTCCTCAACCTCAGGTACATGACTCCAGTTCACCATTCTGCTCATCTACAGATGTACAGCCGTACCTCAGCATACAAACGCCTTTTCTCAAAAGTTTTCGCCTTAAGAACTGGAATTTTGTATGAAATTTGCCTCGGCATACGAGGGACCAAACCAAACCGAACACCGGCTAAGTTGCGCGTACATCTGGGAGCCGTTCAAAACTTCAAGCAAAGAAAATTTTTCTGTGGGTTTTTTCTGTACTTTTTGCAAGATTTAATGAAGACATATCCCCATGTGTTCCAAGTATGTTAGCAAGGACGGTAGAAAGAAGTTTCAGTTTGGTTTTTAAAGCAGTCGGTGCAAAGAGGAATCATAAATTAAGGTTAAGTGAGGTTTAACGTCTATTTATTTCATATTTGACTTCATTTACATGTCTTTTCTAAATATTGTGTTTGTTTTTATATGTGATGATATGATGATAGTGTTGGAAAAATGCTTTTACATTATTTCCTTTGGGAAAATGCGTTTCGCAATACGAAATTTCACCTTCAGAATGAATTTAAATTCGTATGCCGAGGCACCACTGGACATAGTACAATTTTAGTAACGAGTGTTAGGGCCACAAGGATAGAGAAAGAAAGCAGAGATTTGAAGAACAAAGTCAGTTTAAAGGTAGAGAAGAGATACAAGCAGTTACATAAATAAAGAAGGAATTTTACATTTAAAAATGAAAAATAATGTTTTTTTTTTTGTTTTGTTAAAATTCGGACATTGTAATAATATTTCAACTATTGTTCTTGAAATATAAAACTTAAGACTTAATTTTTTCCCCAGAATTCTTTAACTTGTAATATTGCAAGTTTATTCTTAGAATCTATTATAATAATATTTAAACTTTTGTTCTCAAAATCGTTAGACTATTTGGTTAGCACAATTGCGAGTTTATTCTTATTACATCAGTTAGTTTCTTAAAATATTTTGACTTTTATTCTTATTCTTGAATTTTATTAAATTTTTATTCTTGTAATATTTAGATTTTTCTTTCTGGAAATATAACATTTTTGTTGTAATACACTTTATTCTCATAAAATAAAAATATTTTTCTTTAAATATTACAACTTCTTTTGTTGTAAAAAGTCTGAGTTTATTATAATATTATGACATTTATTGTTTGTTATAAAATGTACAAATTTATTCTTGTAATATTTAGATTTTTTGATTTCTCTATTAATATAGCTTTTCAAAATATTTCAACTTTTTTTCCCCTCTGGATATAACAAGTTTCCGAGTTTATTTTTGTAATATTTTATATACATTTTTTTAAATCTTAAAATAGTTTATTGTTGTAAGATAACAAATGCATTATGTTAATATTTAGATTATTTTTCCCATAAATATTCTGACCTTTTGTTGTAATATTGCAACTTTATTCTCGTAATAATAATAATTATTCTTTTAAATTCTCCTTTAGGCCTTCTGGAAAAAAAAATGCTACTCTTCAAATCTTTATTTGTATCCATTTAGGACAGGATAATGCCTTTAGATCCAGTTACATCTCAGATAAACTAGGACATTTTAGTAATAGGAGTACAAACCAACAACAGCAAAAAAAACCTTTTCGCATGTTTATAGCCATTCTCACGCAAGCCTTCTCACCAGCATGAACAATAGGCTCTGATTTCAGGCTGTACAAAGAGCACTTGTGGAAAATCCTTGACTCTAGGAATAGCCTAAAGAGCCCCAAAATACTACCTCCGACTTCGATATTAGTATTTTTGGATTTTTTCCGATTAAAAATAGATTTCCAGTTTGTGACCGAACTGAGCTTCAGGGTGTTTGCAAAATGAAAGTATTCTTTATCTGAGATGATAAACAGGATCATTGAAGATCACAAACCAGCACACAGGTGCTGTCACGATATGCTGGTGGTTTGGGGCTTTCCTGTTCAGGAAGTGACCTCAGTGACGTCACTTGTGTGATACCAAGCGCCAGGACAAACAAAACAGCAGTGAGGAAGCAACAAACTGGTTTGGTTAGTAAGACGCACCATATTTGCTTCTTCGTGGAAACTAGAACTTTCTCTCTCTCTCTCTCTCTCTTTGAATAGATGTCATGGGATAAGAAGGGGAAAAGGAAGGCCAGTTACAAAGATAACTCTCTTGTATTTGACTCCACATGACCACCAGACAAACACATCTATTCATGAGCTCCATGAGGGGATGCTCTTTGTGCTGCTGGCTGTTCGTTCCTTAAATTAATCTTAGTCAAGTTTTAATCAGGCCTGAACTTTTTGAAGGTGAACCAATTATAGTTTGACCCAAAGCACAAAATTCTAACTCATTGTCCTGTGGCCTGATAAAATCTGTACTTAAATGCAAGCGAAAGCAACCAGAGATTTAATTAAACTCACTTTTCATATGGAACAGGGCTATCGGGGTCCAGACGTGTACAGCAACAACATCAGATCATCCACCCCTTCACTCATCTATAGCACTAATCCTGGGCCTAGAGCCTGTCGCAAGTCAGGGCCCAACACGGGGCACAAACCCTGGATGGGGGGGGGGGCAAAACATCGTAGAGGACAAGCACAGATACGCACAGATCTAATCATATCCAACGGCAAATTTGGAAATGCCTGTCAGACTACACTGCATGACTGTAGGAGGAAGTGCATGCTCCGATACAGTATTCTTGCATCTTACCAAAGTGGCTGAAAGTAACGTTGAACCCATCCTGAGATCTGACCCAGCAACAAACCACACCAGGCACTCAACCTGAACCGATCACGCTCATTCTTTCACCCTGACTCCACCCTTAAATGACCCCACGACCCTTCTTATAATGTTTTATGTACTGAGTTTTACAGTTCAAACAGAATCTTCTTTCCACTCAATATGATGTTTCTTTTTGTTGTTGTAATAATATTTTACAAAACTTCTTTTGTTGAAATTCAGAATTTATATATATATATATAAAAAAAATAATAATTCATCTTTTGTTTTCAAAATCATAGACAATTTGGTTAGCAAAATTGCAAGATTATATTCTATGTATATATTCCTGTAGTATGTTTCCTTAAAATATTTTAGATTTTTCTTGTCATAAATGTACAAATAAATTCTTGCAATATATATATATTTTTTTTTGTGGAAATAATCAGACTTTTTTGTTGTAGAATTCCAAGTTTATTCCACCGTTTTTCCTCCAAATATTACAACTTATTTTGTTATAAAAATTATGATTTTATTTTAATAACATTTGACCTTTTCTCTTGAAAATATTAAGTCTAGTTGGATGTTAAAAGTCTGAGTTTATTCTCATAATATTTAACTTGTTTTGCTTAAAATATTCTGACATTTATTGTTACAATTATTTAAAATTATTACAAATGTATACAAATGCAAATATAAAATTACAAATTATATATATATTTTTTCCCTGGAACTACTCTGACCTTTTTAATAATATATTCTTATATTATTAATAATATAAAAAAAAAAGAAAATAAATTAATAATATTCTTGTAATACAGTATTTGGATTTGTTTATCAAAATTTTCTGAACTTTTTTGGTATTAATGTTGCAAGTTTCTTTTCAAAATATTTCAGCATTTTCTCTAAATATTTTAAGTATATTTTGCAAGTTTTATCTAGTAATCTAATTTTTTGGTAAGGAGTGAATACTTTTGCATGCTGCAATGCAGTATTTTTGCATTTTACCAAAGAAATTATTTTTTTTACTCATCCTGTGATCTGACCCAGCAACAAACCACACCAGGCATGGAACCTGGACCGATCACGCTCATTCTTACACCCTGACTCCGCCCTTGAGTGACCACTCCTTCCTACCATGTTTTATGTAGTGATTAATAGATTTAATTTGTTTCATAATTTCTAAAACATTTGTCAGGCTCGGTTCAGATTTCACCGATTTCTAGCTTTTTATACGACCCGCCTTTCATATCTTCAATCCATTTTGTCACTCATTTCACTGAGTTTAATACTACAACTTTTATTACCGTAGACAATCTGTTAGGCTGGAATGTTAGCTGTTGCAACATGAGACGACCAAAGCTATAAAAAAAAAAAAGAGAGAAAATTATTCCTTTTGCATAGTGCATAGTGAGACTATATCCATCCATCCATCCATCCATCCATCCATCCATTATTATTTATATTATCCTGTTTAGGGTTGCAGGGAACTTGGAGCCTATCCCAAAGGCAGTTGCGCAATCACACACTACGGGCAACTTGCAAAGAACAGTCAATCTACTGTGCATGTTTTTGTACTGAAGGAGGAAACCAAAGTACCAGGAGGAAAAACGTTCAAATTCCACACACACACACACACACACACACACACAGACGGAGATAGCAGACAAGAGATTTGACCCACCAATTCTGGAGGTGCAAGGCGACAGTGCCAACCACTAAACCACACGTTTCTTACAGAAGCTATAAAACACTACATTTATGCTGTTATAGGAAAGTAATCAGTGATGGAGTGGTTTTTTTTCTTCTATAACACCGCAATTTGCCAAAACTCACCATTATTTTTTTAAAAATCATAACACGATTTAAGAAATTGTACATTTAATCCATTTGTAGTTATCTTTAATGGTATTGAATGTCTACAAAACAAGTGAGTTCCTGATTGCGCTTATGCTATAGTAGCTATAAACAGACAAAAGGCAGGCAATAAGAAGAAACAATGCAACTGTTACAAAGAAACCAGAAGCACGAAGAGTCAACACTTCAGCACTTCTGACTTTAAATGTGTTCGACTATAAAATATACAAATATTAGCTTTAATCACTCAACATACAGAGTTGTTTGCCTATGAAGGCAACAGCGGTGACTATCGGGACAACAAGGAGTCGTACATGACCTGCTTGGGAGCTCTGACTTCTCACTTCTTAGGTAAGCCGAATGCAGGGTTACACCTCTCTCAATGTCCTCAAACACACCTCCCTTTCTCCCTTTCGCTTGCTCG
The DNA here is from genome assembly GCA_030014275.1 of Clariallabes melas. Taxonomy (NCBI): domain Eukaryota; kingdom Metazoa; phylum Chordata; class Actinopteri; order Siluriformes; family Clariidae; genus Clariallabes; species Clariallabes melas. The sequence continues at coordinate 29,956,035 of JAQMYI010000002.1, read as the reverse complement.
TTCCTCTAACAACACTTTATCACCAGTAATAAAAATTCCTCAGTGCTCTGCTTAGAGCTCAAGTGCTGAATGTTCTGTCTTTAGGGAGGAAGTTCAAAAGGTCAGCGTGAAGGAGCAGGAAGAAGACCACACCTGAGAAGCAGAAGACATTACATTACACCCCACATGGAGCGCAGGACTCGGTTTAACCTTTTCAACAGGAGGAGAGAGAGAGAGAGAGAGAGAGAGAGAGAGAGACACTGGGTATGTGTACTTGATGACTGCACCGTGTGACACAGGATGAGGTGCTGGAACGAACCCAGGTAAAGGGGCAGGGGGGTGTCTGTGATAACACCGAGATCGAGGTGGGTTAAGTGGTGCCTTCCATGAGGATACGTCTTACAGCAGAGATATTTATAATAAGCTTGTTCAAACCAAACATATCATGCGCAGATGAAATTACATCCAGAGTCTCCTGTTTGTTCAGAAGGTGTTGATTCAAATCACTGGATTATATAATATTATACTTGTTCTAATACCTTAGCGTTTCTCATGCACATGTGCTTGTACGGTATATATAAGGGAAGCGATATTTATAGCTGCTATAGCATAAGTGACAATGTTGCAGATGTTCCGCGACCATACTGTAAATGCAACTACAAATTCATAAAAAAAAATTACAATGTGTCATTAGTTTATACATGATTATTTTTTTTAAACTGTTTGCAAATTGCCGTGGCATAGGAGGACTAAATCACCTCAGGGTGTGGCTTGGGTGTGGTGACATTAACGTCGCTTCATCACTCTTTGACACAAAGTGTTTCATTTCAGATATAATGAATAAATTACTTCTTTGATGTTCTTACTTTGATGCTTCTACTGGTGCATTCAGTGAAATATCAATATCTGATTCCGAAAAAAGAAAAAGAACAATTATATTGATGGTATCAGGATTTTATATATCATATATCCTAAGATTATACGGGTCATCTCTACATTAAAAAAAAAAAATCATATTAAATTCTGATTAACAACAAAAGTTTTTAATTAACCAAAAAAAAAATGCTTGTGTTTTTCTGCTACAATCTTGATAAAGCATGTGTACAAGGAAAGAAAGTAAGAATTTGAATATATATTTATATACTGTATATATACTATATACTGCTGCTGTCATATTCCACACAATATATTTACATTTTATATTTTTACACTTTTATATCTTCATAATTTTACACTTGTAAAATCACCTACTTTAATTCTATTTTATTTTCATAACTTAATCTCCAGTAATTTTTTTTTTTTCATTCTATTCTTAGTTTTATAGCATTTTGCTAGCATTAAAATAACTTTTCTAATTTAGGTCATGGACAGTCGTATAATCATTTCACATGGTGTGTATGGTTGTGTATATAACAAATACAATAGAATTTGATTTTGAATTTATATATAAAACAAAAAAAAATTGTTCTGAAACACGTTTCTGGGAAAAACAAACACACAGCGCTCTGAAAGAACGAGTTAAAGACAAAACTTTGGAAATGAAAGTGAAATTGTCACGCTGCTTTCCCAAATGTGCAAAATACTGTGAAAAATGAGGATGCATCACACATCCGGAGCAGATCCGGAGTGTGTGAAACTGTGGAAAAACTGTAGACACAGTGTGCGTGTGTGTGTGTGTGTGTGTGTGCTGTTTGCTCAGGCTTGGGCTTGCCATGCACTTACTCACCCCGCTCTCCAGTTACAGAGCAAAGAGCGCACTAAAGCCAAAGAGTTAAGACTGCATTAAAGCCGAATGATGCCAGGATCAGCTCCTCTCAAGTGCTGAAAGAGAGCGAGAGAGAGAGAGAGAGGGGGGGAGGGGTTGGGGGGGGGGAGGAAGGAAGAAATGGCAGTGTTGAAATATTGATGAGGTGAAAACAGCCGTGCCACGGCCAGTAAACTGCCTCTCTCCGCATCTCGTCCTTCCGCACAGGAACAGACCCATCACTTACCATCAGCCCAAACACACACTCAAGGTTGCGTAGGTTCGTTTAAGGTCTGAGTCGATTGAGCGGAATGTTTGCAATGCAGTCCAGCGTGATCAGGAATACAGCAGCTCGATAAGTGTGTGTTTCTGGGATCTGTGACTTCATGCCATGTGGTGCTCCGTCTCTCAGTCTGAAGTGAATGATATTACATGTACAGGTGTGTCCGTAAGTGTACGGGTTTATCCTTCACACTGTTGGCAGACGCTCGTATCCAGAGCAACTTACATTTTATCTCGTTAAACATCTGAGCAGTTGAGGGCCTTGCTCAAGGGCCCAATAGTGGCAACATGGTGGTCGTGGGGTTTGAACCTGGGACCTTCCGAACCGTAGTGCCGTACCTTAACCACTGAACCCCTGACCCTGTTAAGTAGCCTACATCATGGGATACTTTAGAATATATCACAGAAAGTGTGCCACATTCCCCTGTACAGTCCTGACATCACTCCAAACCATTTCCACGTGTTAAAGGAGTTCCTGGGAGGCCAGGGTTTCAGGGGACTATATAGAGAAATAATAAAGGGAGTTTTTACTCTCAGAACTGTGCTCTGTTATTCTGTAGAATTAGAAGTCCTGGTTTGACTTGACCGTCCCTCGTATGTACGTACATACATTTTTATGGGCTGTTAGACCACTTTACAAACATTAAACAAATTATTTCATGGAATTTCCTCCACAGTTATGCATACTGGTTAATTTCTATATATTAATTACTTCTGTACACTTGGTTTACTTACTGTCTATATATACAGTAAGTAAACCAAGTGTACAGAAGTAATTAAAATACAGAAATTATATATATACGTATATATACTTTGTCTGATATCTGTCTTTTTTCTGTGTTATTCCTTATGATTATTACTGTGATTATTGTTTACTGTCTAATGTCTGTCTAAGGCTCTGGAATTAACTCGCCCTTGACGTTCGACACTGTAACTCTATCTCTGAGTTTAAGGCAGCTGAATTCAAGAAGATGCGTCTTCTTGAATTACAACTTTAATGTCTGTTTTAGATTTTTTAATTTTATTTACTCACTTATTTTGCCAAACGCCTAAATGTTATTTAGTTACTTATGTTGTTACTTATATTAGTCATTTGACCATTATACTGTATATTGATCATCGATTGACTAATTTTATTTTACTTCATTTTATTCTGTATTAATTCTAATTGTCTTCTATTTTATTATTCATTTTTAAAAATGATTATATTCTCAATTCTTTATTTGTTAAATAAAGTTTTTTTTTTAGTTTCTTTTAGTTTCTTACCATGTATAGTGTCATTGGGTACATGAAAGGTGCTTATAAATAAAATATATACTACTATTACTACTACTACTACTACTACTACTACTAATAATAATAATAATTATTATTATTATTATTGTTATTAATGTTAATTTTCCTGTATTGTTTAAAGCTGCTCAAAAACTTTAGGATGAATAAAGATTTATTAATTGAGTATTGAGTCCCGCTGCTCTGTACAGGATAACCGGTGGACAGGACGAATGAGAGAAATCAGGCTCCTGGTTGGAGATCTTCGAAATGTCAGCAATGTTGAGAAACAAATGGCTGTATAGAAGAATGTAGAATGAAATCTGGAAATCGTTCTGTAATGATTAAAAACTAACTTCCGAGATTTAAAACCTCAGGTGTTAGACAATTTTGCATCATCCTGAGTGCCGGCCTGTTTAAATGCGCGTGTGATGTGTCAGGTAGAGTCTGGCTGATGTACAGGACAGCTGTGTGATTCTGCTCTTACACAACATGGAAGGAAACATCATCAGCCAGAGCGCGAGTAACAGGATCCTCTGGCAGCCTGGAGCTCGATGGAGAAACATCCTGAAAGAGGAGAGAATCGATTAATGGCTTCCAGCGTTCTCTCAGCTCCAGCGCCAGGATCATATTTACACACGTCCAGGCCTCCAGAGTCCAGAAGCTCAAATGCATGCTGGGAGAGAGAGAGAGAGAGAGAGAGAGAGAGAGAGAATGTGTTTTAGTTGCTCAGCCAAAAATGTGCAAAGACAATCTCTGACACGTCAGGTACGTCTAACTCTTTATCTTCTACTATCTTCCTTTTTTTCCCTTCTTTTTCTTCTTTTGACCACATCCGGTGAATAAACCCTGTGTCACACCTCGCATTAGTGTTAGTCAGGATGATTTAGTGAATGGTGTCTTGATGAACACACCGACACGTCATGGATTAACATGCCAGAGTTGTCTCGTTTCTCTTTCATTAAACAAAGGGAAAGAAATCTACAATACAGCATAGTGTTTAAACAAGTCGAACATTTTAATATGTCTCACGCAAACACATTGAAAAGATAAAAAGAATCATATTTGCTTAATACAATTTCATGCCCTTTCATGTCCGTAGGGTCTGTAACCTTTCTGTATTCAAATCTTTCGCTGATCTTAACTGTCGTTCTGATGAAACTTGGTCAGTTTAGATTTTACATAAACCTGAAAAACTACATTATTCTAAAACGCAAAATTGTTAAAAGATATTGCGACATGAATTTGACATGGTTACGGACACTACAGATTTTCTCAGCAAATAATTTAGCGCAGAATGCTTTAATTTAAAGCAACGCAATCATTTATATAAAGAAATATAAATACTTGGCGGTTTAAATGATTATTGTTTGAAGCGAGACAGTACAATGCTAAAAAAAAAAATGATATTTTTGGGGCACAAATAAAATAATCTCTCCAAAACAGCTAAGGTTAGGACCTTGGCCGTATAATTGGCTAAATCACTTTAAACCACAGCTCTGTTGAATGCTCGAATCTGATTGATCTAAACAGGACAGAAATGCAGATTAATATTATTCCACTCATCAGCGTTTCTATAGCAACAGTTCATTCACAGGTCCTTGTAGCATGAGAGCTCCATATTTAAAAGAAATTATCATTTGTAATTATTGATCAAATTATTTCCTGTGGAGAGATGTTCATTTCACATTTATGGAAGGAGTCTTTAGGTTTATGGTTTCTTGATAATGTGACAAGCTTGTATCTTTGGTTGTTATTTAATTGTTTATTTTTTTCTTATTAACTTAAAGAAGGAGAAAAAAGGAGTAAGGAGTAAAAAAGGCCCTGCGAAAGTGATGTTTTAGCAAGTGAAGGTACCTTGAATGTAGTCAAATTTATCAACTTTTTCTTAATATAAGATTACAATATTATTAAGCATTTTTTTTTGGTGAATATTTGTTTCTAAAAAAAAAAAAAAAGCCTACAATTTGGAAATAGAACAAGAAAGAAAATGAAAAATAGTTTTAAAAAAATTTAAGAAATAGTTTCTAGAAATAGATAATCTTATATTGGTTAAATGTAAATCCTGCCATAAGAAACTGTGGATAAATTTTTAATACATTATGATATTTTCACTTAAGCTTTATCATAACAAAACAAATCTGTTTCATGGAAATTCCACATTAAATGTAACTATGAACAGATTAAAAGTATGATATTTTTTCTAACCGATAAAAAATCATTGTCAGGTTGCTGTGTTGTAGGAGGAATAAAGCACTTTGGGATGTGAAATGTCATGGGAAAATAATCAGCTTAGCAATAACTTTGCGTCATCAGACCTCCCTGTTGTTGATTACTTCTCCGCTATAGCACACACTAACTGCTTAATTCTTTAGTTAAAACGTTAGCGCTACAACTTTACAGTAATCCTAGCAAGGAATTTAAATCACAAATATGTTTTTACATTTTTCACTCGTCCATCATTTTCCTTAATAAGCTTTTAAGGAAACCGTGATAACTTCGATATTATCAACAAACAATAACAAGAACTAAATCTAGGAGCAAAGCTAAACAGCAAACCTGCATTAAGCCTGCTAGCCTTGCTAACTACTAATACCCTGCTAGTTCATAAATAAATGAACACAGCGATACTTTAGCATATGAACGCCCTGCCTTACAAATGTTCGTCTTAAGTTGCATTTTGTGCAAGATGTAGTGAAGACGCAGCATCACGGGTCCCAATAATGATATACGGACGGTAGCAAGAAGAAACGAGACCAACTTTCGCTTTGGTTTTTAAAGCAGTCGGTGCCAAGAGGAATCATAAATTAAGGTTAAGTGAGGTTTAATGTCTATTTATTTCATATATTACTTCAGTTACATGTCTTTTCTAAATGTTTTGATTGTTTTATATGCAATTAATATTGATAATATTTTTGGGTGGCTGGAACAGATTATCTGTATTTACATTATTTCCTAAATGCATTTTGCAATATGAAATTTCACCATAAAAACTCGCCTCCGAAAAAGATTAAGTTCCGCTGTACTGCTGTAATCCAGACTACCGAGTGGTTGCTAATGAAAAATAAATTATACAAAAATTATGACCAAGCTTTAATTGAAATAATAAAAAAAAACTCCACATTAACAATAATTGAAAAACAATAAGTTGAAAAACATTTGCTTATAAAAATATCTAGACAAAGCTAACAAAATAAAACAACTGCTGAAATTCTGCTAATGTAGCCTGTTAGCATGTAGGAGTGTAGCTGTGTACAAATACATGTCTAAGTAAACATGCAGTATGGAGGCTGTACACCACTCACTCACTCACTCACTCGTCGTTTATACCGCTGTATCCTGTATACTGGGTCGTGTGGGGCCTGGAGCATATCCCAGGAGAACCTGGAAGAAACCCGCCAATCACAGGGAGAACATGCAAACTCCACACACCCGGACTCGAACCCGGTCCCTGGAGGTGCGAGGCGACAGTGGTAACCACTACAAGTTCTTTTCTTTTTTTTTTTACAGTGAATAGATAAGCAGGTTTTACTTGCAGGTTTTATTTGTGAAAGAGAGACGCAGAACGCCGCCATGTTGAAAGTATTGTGCCTCTCTCTGTTTATCTATCTCTCTCCCTAAAACACACACACACACAAAGCTGAGTGGGAGATGTGTTGCTGCCTGTTCTGGACAATTGTGTGTGACACACATTCCCACGTCCTGAAAGGTGTTAGATTAGGCTGCGAGTTTCAGCGGTTATTCTTAGTCCTGTCTGTGTGTTCCTGTCAGAAGCGGCGCTGGAGGAGACGACGGCCATACGGCAAGCGGGCCTGTGTATCAGTGTGTGTGTGTGTGTGTGAGAAAGAGAGAAAGACTTCAGCTCT
>JAQMYI010000002.1:29808801-29828116 GCA_030014275.1 Clariallabes melas | reverse complement strand
TAATGTTTATCAGTACATTACAGAAAATAATGAACTTTATCACAATATGCTAATTTTTTGAGAAGGACCTGTATATTTAATGGTCGCGGGTGCGGGTCGGGTTGTAAAAATAGATACAGTGGTGCGGAGCGGGCTGGGGCGGGCCAAATAATTTCATAAAAGCGGGACCCGCGAGTTGGAAAAATACCCGACCCGCGCATCACTAGTGGACGTTCATTACTGTGAAATATCAGTTGGAGCAATACTGTATCCTGAGAAAACCCTCGATCAGATATTCTAATCAGATCTGATTATGTAACAAGCTAACATGCTATCATGACTATTATACTAATTATTTTAGGCCAAATTATATGGGGACAATTCGATTATTTCGTAATAGCGCTTGGCGATATGGTAAACCATATCGATATTGTGATATAATGATACGATACATCTCTCGGAGAGGTGTGTGTTTTTTGTGAAATATTTCGGATTTTAACTGCCATTCACAAAACTTGGACTAGAGGTGACTCATTCGATGTTAAAGAATTTAAAAAGTTTCAAGTGTTAATACTTTCGCAGACATTTTTCTAATTTTTGGTGTTAATTTATAAATTATGATATCGTTAAGCTCAGATTTTAATAAACGTACATCACTGCTGTATTCCTCGCAGTTTATTCACAATCCTTTACATATGCTTTATTGCACCAATATCCCCTAGTATATTGATATATGTTGGTTGTATTGCTCCACCTTTATTTCCTACTTTTAAGATGTTTTTTGCTTTTTTTACTTTCATATTTTAAAAATAAAAAGCTTAGTAAAAGTTTCGAAAAGAAATGCACATTTTAAACCATTGGTGTATTTATTTATTTATTTTATTTCCAGAAAGTTGATGGGGTTGTGTTTTTTCTTTCGGTTGAATTTTTTTATTATTATTATTTTTTAATCAGTAAGCATCTCCAAAAATGCATTCTGGTTTGAGTTTACTCCACCTAATTATAACTATTATCCTCTGAAATTCTAGATCATATTGCTGCATTTAGTGACATGTTGTTGTTGTTAAAGACAGGTTTTTATGAAAAAAACAGGTCATTCTTTAATTTGAAACATGTTTAAAATGGCTTAACTGTTTCAATTCAACCATTTAATTCCCTGAAGTCTTGAAAATTGTCCAAGGACTGCAGACTTTTTTCCCTTTCTCATGTTAATGTTTCAGTGATAAAGGTTAAAGCGCCAGGTCTCGTATTCACTGGTGCAACTTGTGCGCTATTTATTGTTTAGCTTCTCCTCTTCCTCTCGCCATGCCTCGTCTGTTTGACTGTCAGGGTTTTAACGAAGTGATTAGACCCATAACGAATTTATGACTGTTGTGCAACTGACTTGATCTTGTTTTTCAAAACAGAAGACATAACACAGACACTTGTGTACATATCGAAAGTGTCTGCTTCTGTCTGTCTCCACATATCAGCTCACTGGAAGCGCTCCAGCGCCACATTTTAAAGATCTCAAGATCGTTCAGCTTGAGTAAAGAACCAGAGTTGCTTCCTACATTTGTAAGAAATGGGGGGGAGATCATAATGAGAATGTTTACAGCATTGCCATAAATGTGTTTATTGTGCGCTCTCTCTCTCTCTCTCTCTCTCTCTCTGGGGAGATCAGGGCTGCTTGAGATGAACAATATGTCCAATAAAGGCTTATAGTAATACAGCAGTGTGACTACACTAGATGATGGTGATGATGACAATGCTGATAACGTTGGAGCTCTCACTATAGTGGATAAAACTCCATTTAATCATTTAAATTTAGGTGCATTTTTCTTAAAGTAGAATGGCACCGTATACACCAGTGCCTTAGCTGTGCTTTTATTATCTTTGACCTCTGACCATTTTTTTAACCCTCCAGGTGAAATATTTAGTTATTTTAGTTTGAGCTGTCAAAGGAGTAATTAAAGAAAATAACCAAAAATACTCTAAAATACAAGGTCAGGTCATTCCAAAAACTTATTGTTTCATGTTTGGTTAGTTTTTGGATTGTTGTTACAGAAAAAAAACACTTGAAACAAAAAATGGTCAAACTGCAAACCTGGATAACAAATAATAAAATAAAAGTAATAAAAGTAAAAATTATGATAAATTCAGTGAATGAAATGGGGTTGAAAAAACTAATAAGGTTATTATTATTATTATTATTATTATTTAAAGCTAAAAAAAAATTAAAGGAATTGTTTAATATTCAGTTTTTCACTCAATCATAACTTAAAATCTCGACCTCGTCATTCACGTTTACTCGTTTATACAGAAGGTCAGATTTTCCTCGAGTGTTTCCTCGATCCTTTCCATCAAAGGACGTGATCAGGCGACACTAGGGATCTTATATAAACCCACATAGTCAGGTGTTACACAAACTCCGTCCTTATTAAATTTAACAAAGAACACAAAAGAATGTTTTTTTTTATTTATTTTTTTTTATCCAGTGATGCTGATTTTTACTTTTAATTTCTTTACAACCACAATGAAAAACCACAAAAATACATTCTCACAGACACCTAAGATGTCCTCATTCACCCCGATTGTCTACTTTACACTTTCTTTACTTCTAACAGATAAATTAAAGGTTTTTTTTTTTTCTCTCTTTTTTTTTTTATCACATACTGTATCAAACTTCAGCCCAAATGATCAGGATAAACCAGCTGTCTACAATAACATGCCCGTGACATGGTTGAGGACGGTTGTTTCTTAACCGTTCTGGATCTTCTACTATTTAAAGCAGGTCGGTTTCGCAGGTGTCACCGTTAAAACCTGCAGCGTGTTTCAGTTTGGCTGAGCCGAGAGGTGTGTCAGTGTTATTGTTGAACAAATCTCTTTTTCTCTTTCTAAAGCACAAGAAAATGCTGTTTTAATGACTTCCATGTCACTGGTGTGGTACCCTTAAGGGAGATGTTGTGTGTGTCTTTAATATATGTATATATATATCTTTAAACTTTCGAAATGTATTGCAGATGCACTGATATACATTTAAAGCTACATGTGTGTATGCATACAGTACAGGACATACTCTAGTCTTGTCTAGTCAGCCAATCATGAGACACCTGAGCAACACGCAAACCAGTGCAGGTCAAGAGCTTTAGGTAATGTTCACATTCAACATCGCATAGGAGTTTAATGTTATCCCTAATGTTGGGCACGGTGGGTTTGAATATTCATCAAAGAGCTGATTTTCCAGCTGAACCTCCAGCATGAGGTCACCAGAGGAGAATGTTTAGAGCTGATAGGTAACTTAAATAAGCACTCGGTACAACCGTGATGAACAGAAAAGCATAATATTATACTAAATTCATCACAGATGCTAATGTCCTTAGTTGTTTCTGAGCAATGTGTGCTAGTGTGACGCCTTTTTTTAAATTTATTTATTTTTTATCTCAATGTGGTTTGACTTTTCTGGTTAAATGCAAGCAGCGTTCATGTCAACCCGGGACCTCGTAAATGAAAGCATAAAACTGATTGACATTTACAAATGACTTCAAGTACAGTGTACAGAGTACAGAGACCATTAATGACAGTAAGTCATTTCCACATGTTTGGGCCGTTACAGGAGTTCTTGGGAGGCCAGCGTTTCAGACATGAAGCAGGTTGCAGATAGGGCACGAGGTAGAGTGCCAATCCATCGCTGGGCACACACACATACACACACTCGCACGCCCATTTATGCACCACGCGCAATTTGGGAACGCCAATTAGCCTATTCTGCATGTCTTTGGACTGCGGGAGGAAACCGGACAACCCTGAGGAAACCCACCAAGCACAGGGAGAACATGCAAACTTCCTGCAGATAGACTCTAGGTGGGACTCGAACTCGGACCCTGGAGGTGCGAGGCCACAGTGCTGACCACTACTCTGAGAACTGTGTTCTGTTATTCTGTGCAATTTTAAAAATCCTGGTTTGACTTGAACGCTCCTTGTAAAATAAATGAATAAATCTAGATTTAAAGCTCACAAGAAAAGGCTGACTTTAAGACTTTTTTTTGAAGATTATACACACTGTATTGTAATTCTCTTTGGGATTAAACAAGATTTTACAAGAATACAAGTATTTATTATACACAAGCAAATAATGTGCTGAGTGGCTTCAATTCTAAAGTCATAGTTTCTGTTCACTCCTCCCTTACTAAGCTCTCGTGGAGTACAAAAGAACTTTTTTTATCTCAAGGTTTAAGAGTTAATCTGCATAATGACAAGATGCATTGTGTGATTTGTAAAAAGCTTTAGAGGGCACGAGTGAAATGCTGATGTGTTAAACACCAACTGTGCTCATAATTATAGAAATTGTGGTGTTTTTGTCTAAAAATTATCATTTTTGTTTGTTTGTTTGTTTGTTTGTTTGTTTTAGATTTGGATACGTACCTGTGTCCATTTGTTGCTTTGCCTCACAGTTGCTGTCTATTCCAGTGTAATCGGAAATCCCATAACAGATGACATCAAGAAAATTTCATTACTGGTAAGAGTTAAACCTCAAGAGTTCTTTTATGTCTAGTTTTAAAAAGATCAGCAAGCATCGTTGTGTTTATTGTGTGCTCGTAACGACTCAAACTTTTGTTCTTGTTCTTTTGTTCTTGTTTTTTTTTTTTTTTTTTTCCTCCTTCATCAAACCATGAGATTATGACAGACAGGGAGCTGAAGGCCGAACAAAAGCAGCGATCAATCAGAAAAAGTCCAATCGAGCTTTTAAGGGATTAAATCACAGAACTGGAAAGTTAACGTTTAAAAGTCGGGTCTTTTCTGTAAAATACGAGGTTGTCCTTACACACACACACACACACGTTTGACATTTTGTTTATTCGGGACGGTTTTACACAGACAGATTTTTAATCTTATTTCGGTTTTGAACAGATGTGTCAAAAATATTGGATTAGATCGATCTAAGATAATCACTGCGTTTTACTTTAAATAAGATTTTATCTCTAACCAGTATTTCGAGAAAGCAGAAGAATCTGTTCACTTGTCCCGTCTTGTTTTTATCTAACTGTTTTGCTCTTAGTATTACATTTGTTATTGTTGTTGTTTTGTTGTTCCTAAATGATTTCAGTTTTACACACCGATCAAAAACTAGCGTATTAGTGCTACAAATTAACAAACGATTACTGATGTTGCCAGAAATATATATTAATAATGTATTGATCTGAAAACACACAAAAGAAAATCAACTTGAAGAATTAAAATGATCGTCTGTTTAGACTCTCGTGACTGACAGTTGTGCTAACACAAGCCTAGCATGATTTCACTAGCTAGCTTAGCTCCCTAATGCAGCTTTCTTTCATCTAAATTCTGATTTACTGTAGAAAAAGCGCTAATATTGAAATGACAGCCTTTTCTTTTAGATCTTTATGAATATTAACACACAAAATAAAGAAATCTGTAAGGTGGTCATTATGGTAAGCTAGTAAGCGTTACATAAGTTTAGCTAAGCTAACTAATATCTTTAAACAGCTGCAAATTAGCGATAATAAACAGAATAGTTTTATGTCCTTCCTTCAAAGTTCACCAATGCAGAAATAAAGCCCCGCTTGCATTTCTTATCCTGTGCTAAGTCGTATAAATGAGATAGCAGATGACAGAAAGGTGCGTTATGGCGCTAAACTAGCTAGCTAGGCTTGTGTTAGCGTAACTATCATGGTATGAGAATCCATCAGAAAGTGAATCGATCAGAATTAATCACTCAGAATCAGCAGACTACGAAAAGGAACATCATGGCTCATGCTGTTTATAGATTTTCAGTTAGCTTAAACGCAGACAGTCTGGTTTAAGCTAATGCTTGCTAATGGTTCTTCCTGTAGTTAAACTAATCCTAAGAGTTATTAGGTTAAATATTAATATAAGGGTCGTTAAACATTTGATGTAAATTCTCATTTGCGTGCAGACCCAATTAGCGAGACTGTAAAGATTATTTACAGCTGCTTTAATAGACGCCTTTTGTTTAGTTTCGGACGTCATTACCTGCTGGGTGTTTGTTCTGCTCTCAGCCTTCAGAACTTCCTTCCTTTCCAGACAAAAAAGCCGCTTGTTGTAAAGCACACCACCAGGTTTATACCATCTCTTCTCCTTCTTTCTAACAGAAACAGAATATCCCAAAAGACTACAAGATCACTGTACAGTATTTGCCTAAAGAAGTGGTAAGTCATTTATTTATTTATTTATTTATTTTTATGTGCATATTGTGTGTCTTTAACGCTTTTACTAAACTATGTTTCGTTTGCATGCCTCAAATGTGCACTTATACTCATGTCTCAAGGTTAGCAAGTGTTCTTGCATAAGCTGTAGAAGTTATAGCTCCCTATCATTATATGGAACGGCGAAACTGAGCAAAATTTTATCTCCTCTCATTATCTCAACGTCTTCGGTTGCTTCAGGGCAAAGTTTTAAGTGCGATTCATTTCTGTTTTCACCACTTTCTTTTTTTACACGGATGTGGTTTGACTTTGCTGGTAATATACAAGGGGCGTTCAACTCAAACCGGGACTTTTTGAAACGTCTGTTCAATGAAGGCGATTGACATTTGCAGAATACTTTAAGCACATTACGGTGATGAGACTCTTAACCGCAGCAAAACATTTGAATGATGCAAACGTTTTAAAGAAGACTGTATGTCCGTGAATGCCGGAGCCCGTGAACATTCTGCACCTCATTTTTGAAAATCAACGGATAACTTGCCAGCTTGTGGAAGAAAGAGACGCATCTGTCTGTGTGAACTGTACACACAATCGGTCACCAACACCACTTGCACATGTACAGTCCCGACCTCGCTCCAAGCCATTTTCACATGTTTAGGCCATTTCTGCTAGGCCAGTGTTGGGGACATGGTGAATCCTGCTGAGAAAACGTTATACCTTAATGGTATCCAAGTGAAACGCTGGGACGTGCATTAGTGTATCTGGGGGATTATATAGACCAATAAAGGGAGTTTTTACTTTCAGAAATGTGTTGTGTTATTCTGCACAATTAAAAATCCTGGTTTGACTCAAGCACCCCTCGTAATTTTCTTTTTTTTATCGCAATAAAATAAACTCAGTATGCAAAAGAGCTGTGGAAAGCCAACATCGTGATCAAAATTGTTTACTTGTGCATGAAACTGTTGTTTGGTTTTTGGTTTATTATTATTATTTTTTTTTTTTTGTATTTCCTCCAGAGTGGTACGTGCTGGGTGAAGCTCAACGTATTCCATTTGGAGGAGAGCTTAAATGAACTGTCCGAGAAATTTGGGAATATTTCCTCCAACAAAGAGGACATAAGAAAATTTGTGCAAATGTTGAAAGAGATGCGATACATCATTGGTAATACTTTGGTGAGTTATTTCACAGATTTATTAGTTATTTAAAGTGAGCCAAACCTTTATTCATCATTTCACTTATTATGCACAGTCACGCCTATACTTGTGTACATTTTGAAACAAAGATAAGTTGTTTGGCCTCTGTATACCACCACAAAAAAAAATTTGAAATGAAACAATCAAGATGTGAGAAAGTCAGGACTTTCAGCTTTAATTCAAAGGGTTTGACAAAACATGTAATCTACACGATCTACAGCCATTTTCATACATGCACCCCCATTTTGGTGGCTCATAAATAACGGAACAAATGGCTGACAAGCAGACATGGTGTGGCCTGTTCTCTTGTTACCCCATGACTAATTAAGCAGATACAAGGCCGGGAGGTGGTTTTGAGTGTTACATTTGCACTTGGTACTGTAGCTGTTCACGCAAACTCGCAACATGAGGTCCCAAGAGGCCCGGGTGTTTATAGATGGCCGACTGCTAATAGCAGTCAATATATTCTCTGCTCAGATTCAGTCAAATGTTGAAAACATGATTGACACCACTTCATACTGCAGATGGATAATGACCCAAAACATACAGTTAAAGCTACCCAAGGAAAAATAAATGGGATATTCTTCACTAGCCAACTCAGTCACCTGCTCTCAACCCAATAGAGCATGCTTTTCACTTATTGAAGATACGACTGGAAGAAGCCTGGCAAAGCATCCAGACGGAGGAAACTCAGCCTTTGGTCATGTCGGGATCCAGACATGTCTGGATCAGTCACTGACTGCAAAGGATTTTCATTCTAGTATTAAACACAATCCTTATGTTTGTAATTGTTAGTTTGTTCCATTATTTATGAGCCCCTACACTTTTGCCAAATCCCATGAACTAAAACTTAACTCACGTCTTGATTGTTCAAAAAAATCAATGTCGTCTTGTACAGAGGCCAAAAGCCAAAGATATATGGACCCCATTCTTATTTTTAAGAATAATTGTAATTTTAAAAATAATTTTTTAATTTTAATGCCTTTTTTTTTTTTTTTTAAAGGTTGGTATAGAAACAGTAACGTGATAGAACAAGCATATTAACATAACCCTGCACTACTTTCCGAGCACTCACTTGCTTAAAGTTCACACCGAAGTTTCGGAAATTCTTGAGAAACCCAAAAGTGGGTGTGTCATGCATGCTTTACTGCTTGAACTCACATGTTTTGTGAAATTCTTGTTAATAGAAATGTTTGCATTGTATAAAAGGTGCAGAAATGCAAGCTAGCTGTTTGTTTGCGGTCATGTCAGGTTGCCTGTTTAAATATGCACCGCGTACGGTCTCAGGTGACATTACGCGGCAGGTTGCCAGAGAACACTTTGTACACTTGCCACAAGCACACTCTTGACTTTGGTGCGAGAGGTCACAGCTGTCGTGAGACCTTTGCCATCGTTGGAGAAGGGCAGGTTTTTCCGCTTTGTCGTTGGTGATAATTAGGAGACCTTTGGCATTGTTTATTCACTTCAACGTAACTAGCAGACAAATATTTATGAGAATTAAAAAAAATCTGTCCCAAAAAATGTTTGTGCATAAGGAGCCATGCGACAGCTTCCCAATCCAGTCGTGAGAATGATTTTAATATGCAGAATAAAATTAATAATTTTATACACTTAAACAGTTTGGGTGCATCCCAGACAGAAGTAGAAGAAGAGATGCCATTTAGTTATCACATCTTTCACAATCTCGTGTTTGTGGTGACGTTGCATGGTGTTTCTAATACTGTGATAAAAATGATGACGACATGGCAGTATTAATAAAAATACAAAAATAGTGAAGGGTGGAGTGGTGCTGTGGCACGAAGCAGAGAGTCCCTGGAGCTTGTCTAAATGTCTGTTTCTTCTGGGATTCCTCCAGGTTTCCTCTAGGATTTCTCCAAGATTTCTCCTAGTTTCTTTTGGTTTCCTCAGGGATTCTTTTGACTTTCCTTTGGGCTTCCTCTACTGTAGGTTTCCCCTGGGTTTTTCTCTGAGATTCCACCAGGTTTCCCCTGGGTTTTTCTCTGGGATCTCTTTGGTTTCTGCTCGGTCTTCCCTGGGATTCCTCTGGAGTCCTCCAGGATCTCTCCAGGATTCATTTAGGTTTCCTTTGGGTTTTCTCTGGGATTCCTCTGGTTTCCTCTAGGATTTCTCCAAGATGTCTCCTACTTTCTTTGGGTTTCCTCAGGGCTTCCTTTGACTTTCCTTTGGGCTTCCTTCAGGATTCTTCCGAGTTTCCTCAAGGTTTCCCCTGGATTATTTCTGAGATTCCGACAGGTTTCCCCTGGGTTTTCTCTGAGATCTCTTTGGATCCTCCAGGGTTCCAAGTCTAAAAACCCTCCAGGGGTGGATTGGATTCACTCAAGCATTGTTTACATGGTGTCTCGGGAAGTACTGGAGTCTCACAGAGGGTACATTCTTCAGGATCCTCTCTGGATCTGTGGCTCTGAGCTGAGTACAGAGCTTAATGAAGAGTAAAGAGGCTTTAATAGCCTTCAGACTAAAATACACAGGGAAAACATACCTTTTTACCTTTTAGAATGCTTTGCGGTATCATAAACAGATTTATCAGCCGGCGTATTTGCAGCATCCATATGCCCCTAGTTTTAGGTAAGAAATCATAGACAATGTCCATAATAGGCAAAGCATCTTAAAAGACAAATAGACGCATCCTTTAATTACATGCTTAGTTTCAGGCCATGAGTTGGCTTCGAGTTTAGGCCCGCAGGGGAACTGCGATACATTCAAGAAATGCAAAGATTTGAGATCCAACATCAGCTATTATAAAAGATTTCCCGCAAAAGTCTGAGACAGATTTTCTCAGTTTGACAAATGGACCCGTAGAACAAGATCCACTATGGAGATTTTATTCTTCTTAATTGTATGAGACAGAGAGTAAAGCTAGACAAGCCCCAAAAGTTCAGTTCATTATTCCTTATGTATTAAAATCAGCCGCAAAACTGGGTGGCCGTCCAAGTTGGCTCCGGTTGTAAGAAAATTTTTTGCCCCTTTTGCTCCGCGTGTTTCCAAATGTACAGCACAGCATTAAAAATGCCATATGAGATCGCATTTTATCCTCAGCTTTGATCGATGATGCAGATTCTTCACGTTATTCGCTATAGCACTGCAGTTATAATTTTTTTTTGTCTTTTGTTTTTTTTCAGGAGGATTCCATGCTGGAGTTTCAGTGCCACTACAGAGAGGAGAAATGGCTCACGCCACGCTATTTCGAATTTGTGGAAGACTTTTTCAACACAGCTAATTTCTCAAATGATGAAGACTGCGAGCCTCCGCCGTGCCCGGCGACGACCAAAGCAAAAGTAATGACGACGACGACAGCAGCGACGGCGGTGCCGACGCGGCATTATTCACAAGGCGGTGAGGAAACACCTGTACATTAGATCGAGACGAGCGGTGTACATCGGGATGGGATGCCCTGCTATGGGATATGAAGCTCTCAGTACATAAATGACATAAGGACATAAATGAACACAGTAAACACATCACATTTAAAGACCACGTCGTTCATTGAAGCTTATTCATCTTTAGTAGCTGCCTGGTCAGAGGGACGGGTTTAAAGTTGAGGTTGGTTAACTTTGTTTAAAGTTATGGTAAATAAACACATCTTTCATTGGGATAAATGACAAACTAGAATGATGAAGCTGAGGCCGAGGAACTTTCCGAGTTGTAACGAGAGGATTCGTAAACGATCCCTACAGGACATAATAATCTCCCTTTTCTACTTAGACCACGCCCACTTTGCGGTTAACTCCAAGTAGAGATACCGATACTGATACATGTGTGGTTTATGTAACTTTAAGAGCTCGACAGGACAGGTAAATTGTCATAAATTAGCACTCCCCCTGGGGTGATGTGGGCGCGCTGTCCTGCGCGTAACCACCTTTTCAAAGAAATCCGCAGATAACACTGCAGATTTTTTGTTCATTTGTTGTTGTTTTTTTTTTTTTTCTTTTCTTTTTTTTTTCTGGCCAGTTCCATTTTAGCACGAAGCCAAAAACCACTAGATGTTCCCTAGCGGATGGTATGAAAAGAAGAAAAGAGCCGACACGCAATTGTCAGTGCGGTGATAACCAAGCAATCTTCAGATCTTCCCAAGCACAGACTCATTCTCTCTCTGAGAGCAGACACATGGGATCTTTTGTTAGGACAGAAAGAAAAGGGGGCCGTGATGGACTCTTCTTTCAGTGCAATGTTTTTCATCCAAGTGTATTAACGCTCCACCCTTTCTTTTCTCTCTCTCTCTCTCTCTCTCTCCAGGTCGCTCATCATCTGAGAACACAAATGCAGAAGAAGGTGAGTTTACACCCAAGCCACCTTATTTTTTATTTTATATTCTTTAGTTATTGCGGTCATTTCCACAAATACGCATCTCGGGAGTTTTAGGAATTTTGGATCTGTGCCCAAAACATCTTTGTGTTTCCCTCACCTCCCATAAGATAATCAACTTACAGTATGACCACAACACATATATTATCCTTGCTTAACTCTATACAATCTCCCGATGTGATTCAGTTTAAACTGCTCACACAAAGCCGTGCTTTATTATTTTATATATAGTATATATTGTGAAATAACAGAACCAAAAACAAAATAACAAAAATCGTTACACACATTTTTCAGTTTCTTTTTCTTTTCTTTTTTTTATTATTTAATTATGTTTGTGGAAGGAGTCTCCAGCGTCACAGCTCTGTCACACTTAGCTGTAATTTTCCAAACGTCTTCTGGACTGACGAGTTTCTTTGGAACCTGACAATAACCTTAGTAATTGGAACCTTAGTAGTAAATCAAAAATTGTTATTTTTGGCAACTTGATGCCGTAAAAATGGAATAAACCACTGAAGGATGAGCTGCTCCAGTGAGACAGAGTGGATTATTTTCCTAAAACAGCATGTTGCAGAAGTTTATTATTTGTTCACTTAATAGAGTAAATAAAAGCCTGAAGCTTGAGTACACTAGCACGGACATTGGGACACGCCCAGTCCTCGCTCGTTAGTTAACAAACTTTTAGCGCTGACGCTAAAAGACCTGGACGTGGGAAAACCTACAGAGAGAAGGTTCGGCCATTTTTTCCAATCGCATTGACGAGACACCTGACCGTGACACAGTCTGCTCAGCACACATCATATTTTCCAATTTAATTTGAAACGCTTGAATAACCCACATGGCCATCAGTGATTACTGTGTAGATTACGGGGCAGGGACTTAAAATCTAAATCCAAATCCGGATTTCTGTAAAGCAGCTTTGCGACGGCGTCCATTGTTTAAAGCTCTGTATAAATGAAACTGACTTTTTTCCCATCGAGTTGTAGACGTTAAAACAAGCTTTACTGTTACATTAAAATAATGAAATTTTAAAAATATCGCTTGGATACCATCAAGGTAGAAAGTCTTCTCAGGACGCTGCAGCCATGATCAGACTTCCTGCTTGACGTCTGAAATGCCGGCCTCCCAGGAACTCCTTTAATGGCCCAAACAGGACTGTAAAGGGGGGCGTGGCAACAACTCCCCACCTCCTGCAGCAGCTACAAACATGTCATTTCACTCCTTTTTTAAATTTTTTATTTGTTTTTTGAGAAACAACGACATGCCCTACTTTTGACTGTTACAAAGCACTGACACTGGAGACTCCTTCCACACATGTTACATCTCCCTAAAGGGAACATCAGGTATCAGCTGTTACTATGGAAACGATCGCATTCATACAGCATTCAACGCATTCATAAACCTACACGTTCTGACCAATCACAATCCACTTTATCCGCAGGCTTCATGAATCACATGACCTTCCCGGAGGTGGTGAAGAGCAGTCTCTTTTCACTCCTTTTCATTCCCGTCATCGCTGCCATCTTGCTGCTTGTCTGGAAGGTGTGTGAAGATTTTTCATTATTTCTTTATTTTCATTCCAAATCCCTTTTTTTTTTTTAATTTCCTGTAACTGATAACACGGTTGACTTCCTGTCTGTTTTCATCACGCAGGTGAAATCCAGAAGAAACGCCCCATCGGCACAGAGTAGTACAGAAGGCCCGCCGCTGTTCGCCGGAGCCGAGCCCAGCGCACCACCGCTAGATGATGAAATATCGGAAAAGTAATTATCATTACGAGCCAACTCTAGAGCATAACCCTGAAACGACGAGGTCATCGTGGGGGGGCGTGGCCTGTACGGTGTTTTTGTTTTGCAGTTAAACGCAAACGCAGTGTACAGTGAGGTTTAATCCCAGTCCAGGTCCTTAACCCTGATCGCTCTCATGAAACCTAAATGTAATTAGAGATGTCAGTGTACGAATCGCTGAGTGATACTGTGTTTTAAAAATAATAATAATCCAGTGATTGAGGTAGAACTTTCTTTTTATTTTTCCTTTGTTTGTGTTTGTTCACGCAGCAAAAGATTAAACAGCATCTGCACAGTGTAACCCGACTCATCCCGATTCATCGCAACTGGTGAGCTTTGTTTCCAGATATTAAACCCTTCACACACTTTCAATAAGATCTCCAGTTCCTAAAACGTCCATGCCTTTTTTTTCTTTTTATAGATTGTACAAAAAGGCAGCAACAACTCGAGATCCACGCGTATAAACTTCCTGATCTCTCAGCTACGAGGGACGAGTATGGACCTCCAGCGAAGAACTGTCCACCGAGATACGATGACGTTTCTAAGAACAATGGTCGGACCTTTTCTGTGGTTGAAGGGTGGAGGAGGAAGAGGAGGAAGAGGGAGGGGTTGTTTGTGGCGGTTGTTCCTTTGGAGGACTGACGGCTTGTCTAAGGCTTGACTGTGATCCCTGGATGGACAAGTACAGGGAGGAAAAAAGCTTTGGACGATCCACAGGAAAAGCGTTCCGGTTCCTGGATTTATGGGAAACGCAGCGGAGAGTTCGTAAATAATCCGCACGAAGAAGAACGCAGCGCAGAACTGAATACATCTCGTCCTCTTTCCCTCCTGATTCCTGTTTCGTAGAGTCCTCTCGCTCTTCGTGTTTGAGCTTCGGGCATCCTACTTGTTTTAATCCATTCCAAAAAAAAAAACTAACAAAAAAAAAAAATCCTCAGTTGTATCATCTGAATTGTGTATCGTTTTTAATGTCGCTTAACTGGTGGTGTGGACTTAATTTATTTATTTTGTTTCTCAGACTATGGTATAAAAGTCATTTTTTCCCCCTTTCTCCTGCGCGGTTAGCGAGCGACACGATCGTTAAACCACATTAACGCTCACCCTCGGACCGACTAATTACCGATCTAATCTTCCTTCCTTTCCAATATACAAACAGTACTGTGCAAAAGTCTTGACGCCCCCCCCTCGCCCCCTCTTATTTCTCCATAAGAGTCAGACTGTGTTGTATTTTTAAGGAATAGTTCTGCAGGACGTTTTTGTCTCCGAGTCTCAAAGGAATGTTTTTGTTTGTTTTTTGAGTCACACAGTGACCTATAAATTATTCAAGCATTTTAAAAAGAATCTAACATAAGCAACATGAACAGGTGCAGATGATCAGGCCGGTGATTAGTTATACTGCCGATGCTGACCGCTGGGTGGTTGGAACAGACGAGAGGGGAAACGAGGCTGCTGCTGAGGCTGGTACATGAACAACCAATTTTTTAAATTATATCTTTAGACACTTTGCAGCCTGTCGCGGTAAAACATTTGCTCTCATTTCCGCAATCGAATCTACATCATTTCATTTCATTTAACATGGAGAAATGATGGGCTTTTCCTTGCACAGTGCTGTACATACAGTATAATCTGAGATGATGTTTAATGGCCAGCCGTCTAACAGATCAGTCGACTTCATCTTCACCAAATCCGATTTTTTTTAACAATCTCTTTCATTTCTAATAGTTTGTAATGAATGTTATTAAATTTTAATAAATGTTACTGAATGTAATATGTGATACAGTTCTCTTTAAAGAAAAAAAAAGAAAGAAACAGGGCATGTGTATATTTCTGCTCTGCAAAAAACTAATTCCAATTTAATTAACTCTTTTTTTTTTTTAATACTGTAATTTGATATGACATGCAACTGCGGAACATTTCACAAAAGGTCATGTATCTGAAATCTTACATTAGGATTTATTATTATTATTATTATTATTATTATTATTATTTAATCCTGTGCCTTTTGTTAAAGGAAGTCCACTTTACACTCGTCCTGGAGAAGCAGCCATAGTGTGTGTGTGTGTGTGGTGTGTTTGAGAGAGACGTTTGTGATTGATAGAAGAGCATTTATTAAAACACTGTGTGTAACACTGAACATCGAGGGTCTCTTAACTAACACTATTCTCTGTCTGTGAGTCACATCGTTTGATTCGCAGACGAATCTGAATCGACTCTTTCAGGCATTTTCTTCTGAACCAGATGAACATGTTTTGACCGTTGCTCGGTTTGTGTGTATGATGACGTCGATGGCATCGGTTTTAGTGCTGTACAGGGCAGGTCGAACGATGTGCATCCACACGCCCGTACAAAATAACAAATTAGAGCAGACGCACGAATGTACTCTGAATACAGGAAGGTTGTAGACGTCTGTTAATGTCAGATCAGAGCCGATGTCGTTCCATGCAGAGATGCTTTCCTTCTTTAGTGCAGCGATTGTTCAGACTTAGTGGGTTAATGGGCGGCAAATAAAAACAAAATAGTTAATTTGGTTGGATTAACAAAACAAAAAAAAATTTATTTCAATGTTTTTGGGGGGAAACAAATATGCATTAACACCTGCAGTGTTTATTCCATCGATCTGTAATATTAAAAGTAAGTAGTGCATGAATGAATTAGACAATGCAGGTTGAGTTCGTTTTAATTATGGATGGAGTAAAGAAATAAAAAAAAAATACTGTTAAAGGAAATTAATGAATGAAAATCATCAAAATGTAATAATTTTTATTTACCAGCACTGTTTGTTTGGCAATGTTTTAATTTATTACACGACACATTTCTTAGTGGTTAGCACTGTCACCTTGCACCTCCCACCAGGTCCTGGGTTCGATTCCCACCTCGAGGTCCGTGTGCATGGAATTTGCATGTTCTACATGTTCTTGCTTGGTGGGTTTCCTCCGGTTTCCTCCCACCTTCCAAAAAGATTAGGCTAATTGGTGTACGGTCGTACAAATGGGAATAAATGGTCACCCATTGGGATCCGTGGTCCACAGACGTTCCTAGATGGATGGATGGAGTCACTATGTTCCCCAGATTTAAGTGGAACATACTGTAAAGGGAGCATGAACCCTGTATGTACTATTTTTCCCAGAGACCTATGTTCCCCAGTTCCGTCCCAGGATTCCATGTTACCAAGGTCCTATGTTCCCCCTGATCCATATAGCACATAATGGAAATCTAGTACTCTAGCTCTTTATTTGTTTGATGAAATTTGTTCTTGACAACCTTAAAACCACATAAAGTGATAACCATTACTTTTGTCGTGTTTAAGAAGTTTTCAAGACTAAAGATTAAAAATCCAGATAATAATCAGGAAATCATTTATTTTGAAATGGGTCACGTTGCTCTTGAACAGAATAGCTAATATGTGGCAACAGAAAAGAAAAAAATTGGGAAACACAGGACCTCTGGGAACATGGGTCCACTCCCTTTTAAACCAATTACACCAACATCTACAAAACCGACACTGGAGACTCCTTCCACAAAGGTTATAATCATTCATCATGTGACGTCAACATTGACACGCTGTTCTTTTTTAAACAGCACGACAAATATTTAATTTCCTTTTAATTAATTACGTCGTGCAAGTTGTTACTACGGAAACGATCGCCATCAGCGAAAGTCTGCTGATATAAACGTGTGACTTGTCGATTCTCAAACCAACAGTGCTGTGTTACAAATAAAGCTTCTGTTTAATGAAGGCTGTAAATAATGTTAGTTATGTAACCCGTATGTTTCCTCCGGCTACTCCGGTTTTCCTTCTACAGTCCAAAGATATGCAGGTTAGGCTAATTGCCGTTCCCAAATTGCCCGTACTGTGTGAATGGGTGTGTGTGTGTGTGCCCTGCGATGGATTGGCACCCTGTCCAGTGTGTACCCCGCCTCGTGCCCTAAGCCTCCTGGCATAGGATCCAGGTCCCCGCGACCCTGAATATAGGATAACGCGGTATAGAAGATGAGTGAGTGAGTGAGTGAGTGATGTAACCCTTCTGAGGCGTGCGTTACCAAACAGTGTTTGAGTTTGTTCTTCTCAAGCTTCTGAATGGCTTCGGGCTAAATCTGACTCATCTCCAGCACGCTGCTGTCCGCTCATGAACGTCAGCTCACTTTTATCTTCTCTTTCTCTTTCTCAGAACCTGTACAGAAAGATTGAACAGCGATAAACAACATAAAAAAACTATATATATATATATTTCCATATGTGACATTTCAGATGAAGCTCTAAGATCAGTTATATTTTACCCAGAATGTTCGCCTCTGTTTTAATGATCTCTGTAGGAACGACCTGTTGCTGATGATTCGAATGCATTTCTGCCACTGCTAATGAGTTAAATCTGTTTCCCCGATCATGCATTACCACTAAGGTTTTTTTGTTTTTTCTCAATTTACGACCTCGAACGTGACTTTTCCGAGGGCGTCTGAAAGAGAAATCTGCCCGTGATTGAACGTTTACAGCCTTATATTCATTACGGCAGCAACTAAAAACTGTTTTTTTTTTTTTTTTCTTACATTTTATTTTAATTCTACACATTTTTAATCCTTTCCTCTTTCACCAGAACTAAACGATGTATGGAATTTTCTGTATCAGTAACGGAATTAAGACTTAAGGTTGCGTGAGAACTATTTACCCATCAGACATGAACTATGTGTAGAAATAGTGCAGTACCGCTTTTTATTGATGTAAAGAAAAGAAAAAAAGAAAAACTGGTGTTGCAAAGTGTGTATGCGCATGTGGTCAAGTGTTATGTTGTGCTTAAGTTGGATTAGATTCGATGTTATACGAGACAAAAAAAAGAAAAAGTCCAGTGGTTTCGTTGTTCTTTCTAACTGAGACAGAGTTTAAAAAAAAAAAAAAAAAAAAAAAAAGACAACAAAACAACACAACCACATGTAACAAGTTAAGAAGAATAGTGGTACCAGAACTCTAATCATCATACACATTCTTTTTTTTTATTTTACAGATGTTATTGCATATTCTTTTCATTTTGTTGGTGTGGAAACAGGCCTAAGCTGTGAAACTTTATATGGCGGCATCGTCTCTTTTTTCTTTTTTTTTTCCTTTTGTTTTTGTTTGTTGTGTTTTTTAAATCGACCCACTTAAGAGCCTCTGACCTCGAACCTGTGGACAGCACGCGACATGCCATGGACTTATTGAAGGCCGTCATGAATCTGAGACTGATTTCTTGCTCGTATGTATCGGAACACTTCAACTAGGACAAATCCTCGTGTCTGGACGTGAGGTTTTAATAAATAAATAAATAAATCGATAAATAAATGTCCT
This sequence comes from Clariallabes melas, assembly GCA_030014275.1. Taxonomy (NCBI): domain Eukaryota; kingdom Metazoa; phylum Chordata; class Actinopteri; order Siluriformes; family Clariidae; genus Clariallabes; species Clariallabes melas. Next base: position 29,809,353 of record JAQMYI010000002.1, on the reverse strand, counting down.
TTGTGGGTGTCACAGGAACGAGAAGAGAAACTCACGTGGCGCAGAATAAAATCCCTGTTCCTGCACGTTTGGACTGTCATGCAGCTAGAAGGCTCTTAGTCATGGAAGATAGTCAGGGTGCCAAAGGCAAATAAGTAATTGTGGCCCAGGTGATGTGATATCTGGGTGACAGTCTACTGTATTCTGTATTTTTATATGGATATATGCATATAATGAAAATATATGTATGAGATGTGAATAAAATACATTTATCCAATTTATGCAACGACTGCCTTGTCAAATTATTGTCCTGCGTCAGGCAAAGAAAATAATTAAGGAGACTTGAAATGATTGAAATTGGGAATTAAGAACTGTTCAACACCTCACTACGAACTGGAAGTGCTGAGTCGTCAACTTCATGGAAGAAATGCGGACTTGAATAAATCATGACTGGCGATCACGCAAGTTGATGAACAATAGAAACCATAGCTACACAATATACAGTGGCTTGCAAAAGTATTCGGCCCCCTTGAACTTTTCCACATTTTGTCACATTACAGCCACAAACATGAA
>JAQMYI010000002.1:29726933-29749186 GCA_030014275.1 Clariallabes melas | reverse complement strand
CGCGCGCGCGCTCTCTCGCTCTCCCACTCGGCCCCCCCGGCGCTCTCGCTCTCTCTCTCTCTCTCTCTCCCTGCGGGCATGGTCCATATGGAACAGTTTATCTAGGAGCTGCAGTTTTTGTGCCCATTAAACCCGAGGTGCTTTAGGAAAGAAACAGACACTTGGAGCAGAAATCCTCGATATTATGAAAAACTTTTTATTATGATCGAGCAGAGCCGCAGCAGCTTGACCGACACGCCACCTCTTACTCTGTGTGTGTGTGTGTGTGTGTGTGTGGTTCACCCGCAGATGTTCTTGATTTAGAGCAGCACACGTGGATGGAGTAGATAAACAAACCGCTCGAGACTTACACACTCTGCCCTTCTGCTTTACTACCGCTAATCTTTAGCGCTAAACACTTACAGCGCTAAAGATGCTAAAGAAGACTTTAGCTCACGTCATAAACAATCCCTGAAGTGTACGTTTCAGATTTAAAGATTCTCGAAGCTCGTGTTCGCTTTTGTTTGTGATTCAGTGTTAGAGAGAAATTTAAGGTTTTTTTCTACCCTTTTTTTTTTTTTTTGTCATTTTCCTTATAAGGCTTTAAAATGGGTGGAGCTACACTGCAGAATCCATGATATCATGGAAGAATTATAATTAGCGGCTAAGCTTGGTTTCAGAGATGGATAGTTTAAAAAAAGTCACCTCACGTTCACGCTAACGTTATCAAAACATGCTACAAAAATGTTTAAATCTGACCAAAATATCTTGCAAAAGATGACCGAACTCATCTCTTACTGCCTTTAAATTGTAACATTTTGGAGTGTTTTGTGCATTTATTTTTTATTAGTAAGTGTAAGTGAAACGTCATTTAGCAACGTCCTAAATAGCTAACACCATTAGCAGAAGTGTTAGCAGAAGTGTTAGCATCAGCACGATTATTGATGTTACTTCGATGCTTCCTTCAGACGCGCTGTGGAGAAAGCCTGCATGCTAATAAACACACACTATACTGAAATGAAGTGTGTGTGTGTGTGTGTGCTCAGGTGGGGGTTGGGGAGGAAGAAGTGTGTGTGTGTGTGTGAGTTAGGGTTGAGAGAGAGAGAGAGCTCACCTCAGTCTTAAGAAGAAACCAATAAATCACATTAGCATAGAAAGAGACAGAGCGGGGGAGAGCTAATGGATGTGTAGAAGTGTGTGTGTGAGTGTGTGTGTGCGTGAGTGTGCGCACGCGTGTGTGTGTGTGAGTGTGTGTTTGTGTGTGCGTGCGTGCGTGTGGCATCCCCCACATGCTTTTATTTTATTAGTAATTGTAACAATACAACAGTGTGTGTGTGTGTGTGTGTGTGTGTGTGTGTATTTCTTTTGTTCAAACAGAGTGCACCTTATGTTGATGTATGGCAATAGCTGTTTCATTTATATATATATATATGTGTGTGTGTGTGTGTGTGTGAGTGTGTGTGAGTGTGTGTGAGTGTGTGTGAGTGTGTGTGTGTGTGTGTGTGTGTGTGTGAGAACGCTCGCTTGTGACTCATACCTGGTTGTACTCTTGTAGCCTGGAGGAAATATTTGAGCGCTCGCTCATAATCGTTCTGGTTCTCCAAAGCGTGGCCGACGTTGTTCCAGAGCTTGGCATTGTTCTTGTTCACCTGGTGGAAGGCAATTTTAGGTTACACCTCAAGGTTACATTAGGATACCGAGGACATTAGGCGTGTACGAGAACATGTTTATATGGGACTCGTTGACGCAGAAACAATTGAAGCATTAACCAAATCAGAGGCATTAGAGGGAAAACTTTTCGTTTAGTTGCTCGTGCGTGCTGTTTGCAAAGAAATCCTTTAGACCCGATCAAGAATGTTCAAACAGAACAGAAGCGGATATTAATGACAAGGTTCTTGATTTATAAATCGATAACGGAAATGAAAAATTATCTCTGGAACTTTGATCATGGCGTGGTTGTAGATACCAGATATTTTGTATCTTATAAATGAAATAACTGCATGAATAATCACGTGTCCAGGTATCGCATTATCAAAAGTTGGTATTAAAAATATTTCTCTACAAATACGAATAACAATAACCACCTTAATAAATAACCGACTTTTGATGATATTATATATAGTAAATGTAGTGCATTAATATATTATATTGTATTATACACATTTATTAGTAAAACCTTTACGCGTGATTATTTGTGCAGTTATTTAATTTGTACAATTTATAAAAAAAATACACAAATACAAGTGAAAGGGAAATTGCACAAAAGGTTTTCAAAAAGTTTTTACGAATTAAAATCTGAAAAGTGTGGCATGCATTTGTATTCAATCCCCTTTACTCTTGACTAAAATACGCTAAACTAAAATCCAGTGGAATCAATTGCCTTCTGAAGTCGTCTAATTAGAAAAATAGAGCCCAGCTGTGTTTAATTTAATCTCGGTATAAATACAGATGTTTTGTGAAGCCCTCAGATGTTTGTTAGAGAACATTTTGAACAATTTTTCAGCCTAAATGCTAAAAAACGCTTTGTGGCGGAAAACTAACACTGTGAAACATGGTGGTGGCGGCATCGTATTGTGGGAATGCTTTTCTTCAGCAGGGTCAGAGTTGATGGGAATATGGATGGAGCCAAATACAGGGAAATGTAATGTTCTCTAACAAACCTCTGAGGGCAAGCAATGTATAAAAAATAAATAAATAAATAAATAAAAACCTCATTTTCTTTATTTTTTAAACATAGATATGTACAGTAAGGGTTAACGACAGGATAATCTTTAGCAAATACTGCAAACTGCTTATTTTATATAAGGGATATTTCTGCGCTATAAGAAAACAAAAATAACAATTTGCATTATTTCTCGAGGATGCCACTATTTTTCCATAAGTAAATGAACCCTTCTTTCCTGACATAGTAAAGTGGCAGCGTGTCTTTCATGACATGAAACGAAACCGCGACAGAAGTCAACTCGGGGTATAATTCCCAACTCTGTGATTACATATTAATTAAACCTTGCTAGTAATTTATCTTATTATATAGGGGGGGGGAACTGCACACTGTTTTGCATTTAGAATGAATGGAGTCTCTTCTCAGTCCTTACATTTTCTTCAAGATCGAAATTAATCTAATCCTGAACAGAGTGCAAATCCTTAAACCTCTGCTGATAATTAGGAGGAAATATGTGCATTAATTAGTTAAATTTTTATCATACTTCCTAACAATGATGACGTTATAAAACTCTGCTCGTTCTGTGCGACTTTTACGAGGGTTAATCAATTTCTTGTGCAGTAAAAGTCCTAATGCCTGCTCCTGTACTGTGCTGCAGGCGCTAGCGTGTCGCGCTCTACGCACTGCCAGACGACCCGGAGACACGGCGCTGAGAGGTTGGCAACCCACACTCATCTCCACAATTAACCTCTGACCTGATAACACAAATGGATGCTCCTGATTATATCAAGATATGAAGATAGGGAGAGGGGTAAAGCAGTCGTCGTTAGGGGGAGAAGAAAAATGCAGGTGTGACGTCGTAGTAATAAGGACATAATGAGGATAATTTCAGTAGCACTCCTCCACCGTCCACTCGGTCCTGACTTCTTTCCCCGTTTTCTGGGTTGACTCAATCTTATTTGTTTATTGTTTTTTTTTTTTCGGCAGTCAGAATGGATTGGTTATTCACATGGAGGTTAACCAGAACCACATTGTTCTCAGTGGCGGTTTTTGGTCTTGTGTGATAATGTGGAGTAAAAAAAAGTTAAAAAATAATAAACATGAGTCTGGGAAAACCTGGTCACGGGCGGCTGCGGCTAAATACTAATAAGTGGCTGGATAAAAAGTGAAAAATTTATTTTTAAGGAAAACTTGGTATTCCTGCAAAGAATATATTCATACACAAGATCAAAGTCCAAATTATTTCCGAAATTCTTTACGAAAGCATCAACAGACGAGCTCAGATTACAATCGGTTATAAATTTACATGATAGCACGGCGTCTTTGTGGAAATGGAAAAAAACGAACAAGACACCAACTTGACCTTGAGAAAAAGCAAAGTCAAAATTTCCTCGTTCTCATTTTTTTCATGCAACACGGGTGTTTGTAATACCAGTCCAAGAAACTCGAACATTTTTCACACAACCACGAGGACAAACGGAGGTTTTGTTTTTACAACGTTTAAGATGAGTCATACTTTTAAGGCAGAGGTGAACAGGGTGTACTCCGACTCCCAGTCCCACGTCCTGTAGAACGTCTTCACGGCGTGCGTGGTTAGGAGAACACCCATAAACAGCCAGGAGACTTTCTTCAGAGCCCTAGAGGAGGAAAGCCGATGAGTTACGCGTGCCAGGGTGAGATATTTTAAACAGCGTTATAAAACCATACAAATAAAACGCACTTTGGGAAATTAACTCAATTATGAGTATAAATTTTGTGGGTGTAAAATTTGAGCAAAACATAATCGAAATATGGCCTCCGGAAAAAGAAATACAAAAATATTGGCCTACTAATTACCTGGTTAATCATCCTACATCCTGGTGTTCGATTGTAAATTCTAGTTTTTCAGTCTAAATGATCGACGTGTATTTCTCAACACATTCTTTTATAGATTCTAGAGATGTTCAACAGTTAATTATAAACTGCCGTGAAGAATGTAGCTGAACGATGGTTAATTATTAATCAATTAAATGCTGTGAGGAGTTTAATCAATTCAAATTTTTATAACCCGATGTTTGTTTGGCATAATAATTCTCCGTAGCTCACATATGCATTAACTTGTCCATTAACTGGGTTTTTTTATTACCTTTGACTGGAAAATGTATCTCGGGGTAAATTAAAGTGAAAGAACTGTAGGTGCACAAAATTAGCCGAGTTACTGAACGACTTCTAGAACTGATTTTCAGCATCGGCAGTTTTAACCAGTGTGATCTGGAAACCCTGACGCGCGGACAGGCGAAAGTTTAAAGGAGCAAAAAACATAATTTTGCACACATACAGAAAAAAGAGTTTTCACTCAGTAACAAAACCCAAAATAATGTTGATGCGTGATTTACACGTCTACCAAACATGCACTCACATGCTCACCATATGCATGTTTTTTTTTTGGTAATTATTATTCAACTGCTTAAACAATTCGAACTTCATTCCTTTCTCACATGACTAATTTGTTGGGATTGTGCCACTACAAAAAAAATGCATATTTTTACCCTTAATAATAAATGATTAATTGATTATTCATTGTTAACATTTTCAACTATTGGTTAAGAAAAATGTGTGGAATTTGCAACCTGATCTCTTTTCCACATAACACGACACTGAACATTGTATTTCAGATGTAAATGACATAATTGGTGGTTTTGAATGTTGGCCAACTCGCCATATTGGAATTTTTTTTTAACCAATCACAGTGCGTACAATATGGATGCGAGTCATCTTAGGCCTTGGATTGGCTTTAATTTATATATTATTTTTAAAAAATGCACATTTGAAATTCTAGCACTGACAAATTACAAGGCGTGTTCAAGTCAAACCAGGTCTCTATTGTGCAGTACAACACAACAACTCCCTTTATTTCTCTATATAAGTGATCAGCCGAGCTGCCTGCTTCATGTCACGTGACGTGTCTGAGATGCTGGCCTCCCAGGAACTCCTTTCATGGAAAAAGCAACTCGGCTGTGAGTAACTGCCACACCCGTTGTACAGTCCTGACCTCGCTCCGAGCCATTTCCGCATGTTTGGGCCATTAAATGAGTTCCCCGGAGGCCGGCGTTTCAGACGCGAAGCAGGCAGTCTGATCACGGCTCCGGTGTACTGAGAGAACGTTCTACCTTGATGGTGTCCAAGCACTAGTGAAACTCTAAGAGAAGTGCATTAGTGTAGCAGGGGACTATATAGAGAAATAAAGGGAGTTGTGTCATTATGCCTAATCAAAAGTCCTGGTTTGACTTGAACATCCCTCATATTTTACATAACCTAAATATCTTGTGATTTTTATTTTTTTGTGTGTGTGTGTACAAAAGAGGATGGAACATCAGTGTAAGTTTTGTGACGAGTGGACGGACGGATGACATCGTCACGACGTCATTAAATTTATATTACAAATACAGTTTTGATAATGTTTATACAGTACATGTTTATTATTTAATATAGTTGGAGAGGCAAATAGACAAAAGATGGGGTTTCAGATGGGGTAGCCCGAGTGTAGAGCAAAAACTGTATAAACTGTGTTTATATAGTGTACTTACAAAAAAAACAAACAAACAAAAAAAAAAGGTGTAATAGTTGAATCAATTTATATTTGGAGGTGACGTTTATTAATGTTTATTATTGTAGTCTTTGTTGTGTAACAATCAGAGCTCAAGCTGTAAAGATTTCTGATGGTACTTGCTGAACTCAGGGTTGACAAAAGGTCCTAAGTTTCTGAGTAGGAATTCCAAGTTGAGTTTGTTTATTTATTTATTTTTATATTCGGGGCTCGGGTTACACACACACAAAAAAAAAAAAGTTACACATTTCAGTTTCAGACTAGATTGTTGATCCTTTGTGCTTTGGAAGCAGTTTGCGTGCTGCATTTCATCACATTTCTTCATCTGTGGGTTTTATTGTTTATTCATTTTATGAATTTGGATTTTATGAAGTTGGATTTAAAAGTGTATCCACTCAATTATTTCTCACTGTTTAGCTGCGAGTCATGTGGGAATCTTTTTTTGAACTGCATTTAAGAAAAGACAAACGAAAAGCTGAAAAAGCCATTCGTTCTTATAATTAAGAAACCTGTTGACGGATTTACCCTCGTAACGCCAAGCTCTTGAATCCGTGAGCCACCAGGACGCAGAAGCCCATGCTGGGGACGTAGAGCACACGCTCGGCCACCACGAAGCCCACGGGGAAGAACAGATTGGACGCGGGGATGAACGGCAGGACGATCAGAGACAGGGCCTGATGGAGAGAAATGACGGTCTCGGCGTTAGTATCACTCGCCGCGGGATCAGCAGGAGCTTAAAAAAACAGAGCTCTGTGTAAACGGCATAAACGATTAAACATGGAGTGGTGGAACTTCTCCAGGTCTTAGGACAAGCCAAAAAAAAAAAACTTTTAAAACCACTGGTAAAACCACTGGAATGTTACAACTTGTTAAAACCATTGTAACAAGTCATCCATGCCCAGGGCTGTGATTTCATCTAATTCACTCTTTCATGAGTTAAAATAAAATACACACGACAATATAACATTAAACACTGGAAATAAAGTTTGACAAAATCTGTGGTCCTTAAAATTCAATTAATAAATTCATTCATTAAATTAAATAAAGACTCTCGGTGAGGTCAGGCTCTGGGTGAACTGATCAGAAGGTCCTTGAGAAAGGCTTTACCAATCAAAAGTTTGTACACACACACCCCCCCCCCCTTATTCTAACTCTAACTGGGAAGGTTTCATCAGGAGGTTTGATGGGGTTTACAAACACCCTCGACACAATACTGTTCTTGTAAGAACTGTTCCAGAACAGCTGACCTTCATGTCTTAAAATAACAACAGACTGTTTTTGTTACTTAATTACACAATTCCATATTTCGTAGTTTTGAAATCTCCACTATTGTTCTAGAAAGTAGGAAATAAATCACTAAACAAAAGTGGGGGGAAAAAAAATTATACCAAAAATTCGGGAATTTAAATAAATATTTGAAGGGGATAAATATTGAGAACCATCCCTTTAAATCCCTTAAAATCCCTTTTATTTAGTGTTAGCCCGAATAAATACGCCTGGATGAGAAACGGTACATTTAACAGTTAAATATCGCATTTTAAAACACATTTAATATGTGCACTATTTGATTATTTTTTTAATAGTGCAGCTCTATTTGTAACCAACTAAAGAAAAAAGAAATTTTATTTTATTTTATTTTTTTAGTTGTCTCCAGTATCACCACATCATAAATGTACATTGTAGACTTTGGCGCCTCTGTTCTAAGTTTCCTGCAGCTCCAAACCAGCAGCAACAAATCACCCAGAACCACGGCCTTGTGTTTTGTGATGAAGCTCAAACCGTGCAGCTTTTGAAGTTAATAACGGGGTTTTAAATCATTTTACCAGGCGCCGAGAGATCGTGTCCAGTTCGGGTTTTCATTCCAACTCGGGCACGAGCCACACCTGGTAGTCTCAGGCACTGAGCTTTTTCAGTCCCTGTTCTTGGTAAACTCACCATCAAGCCACATTTATTTCTTCCTCTTAACACTAGCCTTCACGATTTTCCTCTGTCCAAGGTACGTCATTTAGAAACTCGAGATTCGGTGCAAGCTGTTTACGGGCCACGATGAAAACCAAGACGTTCGTGGAACCTTCTCGAAATGATTCATTCGTTCGTTTAACGAGAAACACTTCACTCATGTTTGTCTTTCCCGTTCGTTCCTATTCTTTTTAGTATTTTTATTTTATTGCTGTTTTGGATTGTTCGCAGTCACTATGTACCTTAACTGTTTTTTCGTACTTCTCAAAATGGTTTATAACATTCTTTGTGCCGGGAAGACACGCAATAAGAGTGAACGCTACCATCGTTTTTTTTCTACGCCATCAGCCGACTGGCCGGAGCGCGGCCCTCAAATTTACAGACAATCTGCGGAGAAAAAAAAAACGCAGAGGATGCAGGGCCGGAGCTAAGCGTTTACAAGTTCTCTTCGCCTTCAGACAACCATTAAAAAAAAAAAATCTGATTTTGTGGGGGAAAATTAGGAATTGCATCACTTCAGCCTGATAATATGAACACAGCCATAATTATTATTATAATAATATTATAGATTATCAGAACTATAGCACATCACTGTAGCGATAATACATTACATCAACGTCGAAATCATGATGAGAGCCAAATTCTCATTCTATCCAGTAAGTGCTTTACTTTCAAGGTGAGGTAATAATTTGCGCACCCCTCTGCAGTCATGGTTGTGCAGCTGGTGAGGGCTTTTTGTGCTCAGTGAATCAGGCGCTTCATGCTTGGCTGGAAATGCAGTTTCTATATTTTCCGCAAAGATTTCTTTCAGCGCCTGATACCAGGAAGAGCTTTACAGGCTGTGTGTGTGTGTGTTTTTCCCCCCTGCGTTCCCCCTTTTTTTTTCTTTTTGTCATAAAAGATTATATCTTCCTGCAGCGCCGGCTACATGTGTTTGACCCTTGACAGTTCCTGCGGTTGCACAAGTTCGGAATGTCGCCGCTTCTCCTCTCAGCAAGTTCAACTTTCTGACAATGTGATAACATTCATCACCCGGGTGTCTTCGGTGAACTTCCTTTCTCTGCTGGATATTCGTTGACACAGCGAGACGGCAAACTAGCGTTAACGGGCGGCGTGCCAAAGTTCAGCGCGGCCCATACTGTTAACGCGCTTTCCACAGGTTGCACAAGATCTGTTTGGACTGGCCTCGCTCAGCCATCCTCAGGAGTCGCGACACCCTGGACACAAGGTCTTCCAGAATGTTCCTGTGGCAACATCATGAGGCACACAGTACGGGGTCATCTCCGACGGCTTTGATCTCAACGGCGAGCGGTGTTTAGGGTTCAAGTCCCTGTTAGTTTTTGATAAAAATAAAAAAAACCTATTGTAATTACCTTTTGTGGTTAACTGTGAAGTTGGGCAGCTTTCGCACCTGGACATATATATATATATATATTAAACCCTCCCGTCTTCATAAGGCTGTACGTTTGAAGTCGCCCGACAAGCAAATCCCACTGCAATTCTCTTTAAAGAAGTTCTCCGCTTGGATGAATGACCCGGTTATTTATCATATCTCGTGCGGTTCAATAAACACATAAATTTAGTCACACTAGTTATGCTAAAGGCTAAAATATGAGGGAAGGTTGTGCAACAGAAAGCTTTAACAAAACTCGCTATCGTGAGGGAAAAATCATTCTTGCAAGGTGTTAAAAAAAAAAAAAACTTTTATCCTGACTTATCGGATCTGTTTTTAAATAAATCAAAGCGAGCAGGCTTAAACCTGCGAAAGGATCCGCGTGACCTTAATCGTCTACTTTGCTCAGGTTTTAATCGCAGCGCTCTCATAATTGTTCTCGTGGCCCAGACAAAGCCGTGCAAATTGTCTTATTTTACTTTTTTTTTCTTTTTTTTTTTTTTAAGGGCGATTAGCATCGAGAACGGCGCAGCCCTGTCTGAGCAGGAACAATGAGAGCATTTAGCCGCGCCGCCGCACGACGCTCGAACCGTTCGTGCCCTACTGCACTTGAAAGCGCTACTTCTTTGGCTAATCCCTGATCTGATTTGATTTAGCGCCGCAGTTTCCGCTTCCTCTCCTAAATCGCTGCGTTCAAACGCAATTTCTATTGACCCTAATACTTTGCGAGAGGAACTCGAGTCCGTAACACAAGTCCGCTCTGCAGCTACGGAGATGGATCTCAGCTGGAATGTTACGTAAATTGGCTCTGAAATTACTCCTTTGTTTTGTGTGTGTGTGTGTGTGTGTGTGTGTGTGTGTGTGTGTGTGTGTGTGTTTTCTTTGAGATGGTGAATACAGCCTGTTTGGACTTACCTAAACAATTCGATTCAAGTTCACACACATGAAAAGTGTTGTCCAGAATGCGGGTGATATTTAATACGTACAGTTGATATAAAATGTTTACACACCCCAGGTAAAAATGGCTAAATATACAGCGTTTACTTTGATGTGGTCTGGCAACCATTTCAATTCTAGTAAAAAAAAAAATACAAAATAAAAAAAAGAGTAAAGATTTAAAGGGGGAGAAATGAAAAGGGAAAACTTGTTTACAAAACTAGTTGCATAAGCGTACAGACTTTTTTTTTTTTTTTTTTAGTGTTTGATGATAAAGCATGTGACCGATCCCATTGGTATTTTATTAAATCTCAAAGGGAAACTGTAAAAGCTTTGCTCCGGCCCTGCATCCTGAGCATTTTTTCTCTCCGCAGTTTGTCAGGGAATTTGAGGGCTGTGCAAGAAAAACAATCGTAGCGTGACTACCTTCGCCCTCAGTTGCGCGTCTTCTCAAAAATCCTGACGTCAGACTGGAAGCGGTTGATGCACAAACAAAAACCGTTCTGGGAACAGTTCTAGAATTGGGGCTGTTGGAGAGAACCGGTTCTATGATTCTAAACTGTTCTGAGAACTGTTCCTGTTGACACGTTTTCGACTTCCGGTTCTCGTCAGATCAGATGCACCACATTGAGGACGTTCAGTGGAAGCGATGCTGTGGAGGCGGTCAGATCCACCACCTGGGACACAGCTAGCATAGTTGGGTATTTAAGGCTGCCATTTATAAAAAACCAAACAAACCAGTCCAACACGGGTAAACTTCTGCTTCATTTCTCTGAAGGCTCAATGCATACTCTCGTCAATTTTGATGTTTGTAAATTGGGTTAAACGTTCATGGATGTTCATGGATTCATCGAGGGAATAAGGCCTTCGTTAAAACATTTGTACCGTTCAATTGATATCCTGTGGCTAAGAGTCTCATCACCACACTGTCATTCGTAAATGTCCATCACTTTCACACCTTCATTTCATCAAAACACAAGTTTGACATGAACGACCCTTTTGCCAAAAGTATTGGCTCGCCTGCCTTCACAAGCATATGAACTTGAGTAACCTCCCATTCTTAATCCATAGGGTTTAATATGATGTTGGCCCCGCCCCCTTTGCAGCCATAACAGCTTCAACTCTTCTGTGAAGGCTTTCCACAAGGTTTAGCAGTGTGTTTCTGAACCGTTCTTCCGGAAGCGCATTTGTGAGGATACAAATACAAATATCAGATACACTGATAATGGACGAGAAGGCCTGTCTCACAGTCTCCGCTCTAATTCATCCCAAAGGTGTTCTATGGGGTTGAGGTCAGGACTCTGTGCAGGACAGTCACGTTCTTCCGTGTCTTTATGGACGTTGCTTTGTGCACTGGTGCGCAGTAAATGTTGGGACTCGTGCGGAGTTGTTTTTCAGGGGTTGGGCTCCGCCCCTTAGTTTTAGTGAAAGGAACTCTTGGTGCTTCAGCATACCAAAACATTTTGGACAATTTCATGCTTCCTAACTTTGGGGATGGACACATTGTGCACCATTGTACAAAGCATGTTGGAACAGAGTCCACAACTTTGAAATGAATTAGAGCGGAGACTGTGAGACAGGCCTTCTCGTCCAACATCGGTGTCAGAAATTCCCATAAGCATTCTCCTAAAGCTTGAGGAAAGCCTTCAACATCATATTAAACCCTATGTATGAGGCAACATATGAGGCAATAATAGTTCACTAACATTATATCCAAGCAGGTCACTTTAACATGAATTGTGATTGCGTGCATGTGACCGTCACATGTTGTGATGTAATCTGCCTTACCATGAGGACGGTCTTGGCGGAGCTGTGAGCATGACGTACGCTGTGATAGGTCAGGAGGCCCAGCAGCACGTAGAAGACCAGGGTTGCCAGATTGCGTGGGTCCAGTACAGATTCCACCAGAGGAATGGTGCCCATGGTCCAGTCGCAGCACAGCTCGGATGGGTTAAGCAGGAGCCAGCCGTTGACGGGCAGCAGGTAGTTGAAGGTGAGCTGCCGGGCCGGCGTGGAGCTGACGGCCGCCGGGTTATCGAACCTGCAACAGACTTGTCTGATCAGACGCTCTCGATCAGCAGAACCGCAGGCCTAGCCAACAAGGAACGGCGACATGTGCTTGTAGCGCAGCGATCTCGATGGACAGCTGGGGTTTAACAGGCTGCAGGCCACGCAGTGTAAAGTTTATTAAATCAGTTAAATTTAATACATTAAAAAGCATTTTATTAGGGGAAGTTCAACAATGTCTGTTGCAAAATATATATATTTTTTCTTTTATTTGATCCTTTCTAAATAATTCCTTTGAACGCCTGCTGCAAGTGTGTAAACTGGCAGTGGAGAAGGTTTTGCTGCGTTCTTTCAATAAGAGAAAGTAAAAAAAAATTTTAAATAAAGAAAACATTTGATGTGTTGAGTTGGAGAGAAAATGACAGGAGTGCGCGAAGCCGCAGAAGAGACCGCACAACCCGCAGGAGAGAGTGAGTATACAAATCAACAAGAGATTTCTTGTGTTTGTTTAATGCAGCGTGTAAAGTATAAAACCCGGCCGGAGGCAGCACAAGGTTAATGAAAACACGTCACACTGGAATGAATCTGTTTCAGCTGTCATTTGTAGACGCTTAATGAAGAGCATGTTCTGGCAACCTCCGAACACGTCGGTTAAATAAAACACGCTTCTTCAAATTCAATAAACGTTGCGATTAAATGAAACCCAAAGTATGAGACTTTGTTTTAGTCTGACTTACTTTAACGAGCTTGAAACCATTTCATTAAAGGCAGCAGAAGTAAGAAGGTCTGGACGACTACCTCCTCTCGTTCGGTACAGCACCAGCGGTGTGGGGACACGAACCACGTCAAGGTCTGCTTACAAAAGATGTGCTCTCGGACACTTGACAGCAAACTTTGATGAGCATTTATTCCGTCTGAAGTTGTAAAACGCAGCATTTCCTGTATAATCCTACAGGTGGCGCGCTCTAAACTAATCACACATTGGAATGTAATACGGCATCCTGTGTGGTAGAGCAACTTTGTACAGAATAACAACAAAAAAAATGGGGATATTTATAAAAATCACAATACTTAAAGCCATGCTCAAAAGTTAGTACCCCCCCCTTTAAATTCTATGTTTGTTTTTTTTGTGTGTGTGTGTAAAAACATGATAATCATCTGCACACCAATTAAAGGCTGATGATTACCTTCTTAAATCCTGCTGAAGCAGTGTTGGGGGGTACGGTACTTAGTAGTACCCACGTTTTTTTCTTTTTGCCTACATTTGTAAACTTTATCCGTTTGTCAACTAGCCTCCATATTAGCGCTGTCTTCGCTCCTTCAGCAGAATTTAAACTTTGTCCTCGTAGGGCTGCTTTCTGGGGACCAAACCGGATGGAAGTCTGATCGAGCAAGATCAGGACTATAGGGAGGACGCTTTAACACCTCCAAGTGTGGACAGTGTGGGTCGAAGTGTGCGGACAGGCATCGTCATGCGAGATCATGACGTCCTCGGATAGCGGTCCTCTCTGTTTAATCCGAAGTTGAGTCTTTGTAACATACACTGTTGATTGTTGAACCTTTCCTGATAATGTTCCAATACTGGCCCTTGAGATGAGAATACAAGAAAACTGTAAGCACTAATGAATTTTCCAGCTGATGGTTTAAACTTTTCCTTGGTCAGCAAGGATGTTTCCAGTCCATACTCTGCCGTTTACTCTCTGGTTCAATGGTAATGATTTTCTTTGAGAAATGTTCACCTTCCTTGGAGTTCCTTGGAGTACAAAAATATTCAGATATCCAAACAGTTCTGTTTATGCTCTTCTGCGAGTTGTTGCGTCACCAGGTGCACCCTCAGACCACAAAAAGCCAAACCACTGTTGCTTGTAACGGCGTTACAAATGAACTGATGTTCGCACATTAAAAGCTGAATCTGCACACATCTGTATTGTGATAATATTGTATCGGCTGGCCCCTGGTGATCGCGTTTCCCATCCCTACTAATCATCATCTTCGTCATCTGCGATCTCATGTTTGTCGGAGACAGACTACGCTTTCCTTTTACCGAGAACCAAAAACAGACCTCTGGGGGTAAAGGATTCCGAACTGCTTATCTAATTAATCATCGTTTGTAATATAACCCTCTAATAAATGCCATTTTGTCTATGTATTGTCTTTTAATCTGCCAGATGTTCCACGCAGACCTGCCAACGCCGAGACCGCATCTTGGCACCACCGATGCATTTCTATCTGGTGCGTCACATTTTTATTTCTGCCTTCTTGTCAAAACAACATGGGCCATCATGTGTCCACCCAAAAAAAAAAGGCGTCTCGGCTGGCGAAATGACACTCGTTTCTACTAATTAACTGTTATCCAAGTGGGACCGCTTTATACACGAGATCCTGCTGCGACTTAAGCTTTAAGCTTCTTAGAAAGCACACACACGACTGAAATAGCTTTTATGGAACTATTCAGACAGGATTAGTTTTATGTTACACAAGGAAGCAACTTTGTAGACTTAGCATTCCAGTACCTGTACAGATTCTAAAGATGACGCTGTCTTGTAGTTACTACTGAATGAACTGCAAAAATAACAGCAGGTAATACAAACCCGCTGTGGCGTGACATGGTGAGTGTTATGACAAATCCTGTAGAAACAGTAAGGTTGACTTAGCTACAGTGTGTTCCTGAGTTTGATTTTTATTTCTATAATTTGACAAAAACTGTTGTTGGTCTTTCGGCTGCTCCCGGCAAGGAGTCGCCACAGTGGACCATCCGATCCGCGGACAAGCTTGGCACAGGTTTTACACTGGTTGCCCTTCCTGACGCAACCCTCCCATTTTATCTGGGCTTGGAACCAGCACTGCATCCAATGGCTGGGGATTGGGCATTGGTTGAGTATCGAACCCGGGCCTTCCACATGGCAGGCGAGAAACTGACCACTGAGCCACCAATGCCATAATTGTACTTGTACTATTCAGCCTTAATATGGCCTAAGGGTATACAAACGTTTGCACTCAGCTCATTGAAGGCTCATGCTCTCCTAAGAACTCAGATTTTACCCAGAAACCGTCTAGTTCAGATCAGGTTAATAGGCTCCCTGGTGCCTCAATGATTACGATTCAGATTAGAAGGTTGTGAGTTCAAGCACTAGCATTGCTGAACTGCCAGCCTGTGTATCAACCTTAACTCACTTGGCTCCCAGACTCACGTCTGACCCTGGGTCCTGACCCCAGCTTCTTTACAAGGAATACAGAACGCTTGAAGGATTCCTTAGTAATTAGCTTTTTTTTTTTATAATGTCGCTGCCCCACAGCTTCAGGATTCTAGGTAGGTTTAATCCCAAGTTACTGTTTGAACATTTTACAAGTGTCACTATGGGTTTCCTTCCTGTGTTTTCCAAAGCAAGGTGGTTAGTAAATGTGTGTCTCGTGCCCTCAGATGTATTCCCGTCTGTGCCCAGTATTCCCAGATTATGCTCTGCCAGGATAGAATAAAGCACTTACTGCAGATTAAAGAATGAGCTTGTGCATGCGCCACTGAAATAAGGGGCAGTCTAATCCTGGAAGCAATAAAGTTCCCCAGCCCCGACGGCTTATTCATCAGTGGGATAGTAGATTATAAAATGGGTGAAATGAGACTGTAAACCAGGAATGTGGGGTCATAAATTAAAATGGTGGCTTTTGTAAATAAGGATATGGGTGGAATTATGAGATTACAAAACAGAATATTGGAATTATGGGATTATGCAACAAGATAGTGGTGGAATTGTGGAATTATAAAACAATATTGAAATTGTGGGATTATAAATCAGGGGAGTGGTGAAATTGTGAGATTATAACACGCAATATTGGAATTGTTGGGATTATAACACAATGTTAGAAGTGTTGGGATTATAAAACAATATTGGAATTGTTGGGATCATAAAAGGATGGTGGAATTGTAAAATTACAAATAAGGATGGTGGAATTGTAAGATTATAAATTAGGATAGGGAAATTGTAGAATTATAAAACAGGATAGTGGTGGAATTGTGATATTATTAAAACAATATTGGAATTGTGGGATTATAAATCAGGATATGGGTGGAATTGTGGGATTATAAAACAATAGTGGTGAAACTGAGAAATTATAAAACGGAATACTGGAATTGTGAGATTATAAAACAGAATATTGGAATTGTGAGATTATAAAACAGAATATTGGAATTGTGGGATTATAAATCAGGACAGGGAAATTGTGGAATAATAAAACGGAAAAGTGGCATTTGCAAAGTGGTATTTTGGGAATCGCACCAGGACAGTGGATTTGTGAGATTATAAATCTAAATTATAAATTAGAACGAAGGAATTGTGGGATTATAAATCAGTGACATTATTTAAATCAGAACAGTGGAACTGTCAGATCAGAATAGCATGATGGTGGTCATTTAAATTAGTAGAGTGTGTTTGCAATCAAGAATAATAAAATTAAGGGATTATTAATCCAGATAGGACTATAAATTGTAATAGCCATAATATACTGTATAAAGCAGTGTAGTGGGATTTGTGATTGTGAAATAGTGATTATAAATAAAGACAGTATGATAACAAATCAGGATGGAAGGTTTATATATTACATTAATGGGAATGCAAATCAGAATAGGATTACTAATTACTAACAGAAATATAAAGTAGCAGCATTATAAATCAGAATAATAGGACAGTGGGATTGCAAATCAGGACAGAGGGATTATAAATCAGGATAGTGGGATTATAAATCAAAATAGATTATAAATCAAGATAGTGGGATTATAAATCAGGAGAGTGAGATTATTAATTGAATCCCACCCCTTTGGAAATCAGCTCACCTGGTAAAAACGGGCAGCTGTGACTGGATGACCTGCACTCGAACTATAACCAGCAGCAGCGTGCTGATGACCAGCACCACCAGCTTCAGCAAGGTCTGCAGTACCGAATACGGAAAAAGGTCCTTCCCTCGCAACACCTGCAGCGTCGTCTCGAACAGCAGGGGCAAAGTGAACTGTGTAACAGTCAGACAGATCGAAGGGAATAAAAGCAGACATCATAAATTAGCTGAAAAATATCACATCGCAATCACTCTCTCTCTTATTGTCTGTTCTGGAAGAAATTAACACGAACAAGCGCAGACAGATTACACAGTTATTAAAAATAATAAAACAATTAAGAGAGGTAAAAAAGAAGTGTCCAAGGCGGCTGATTACTCACACTCGCTTCACGTAAAGGTTTGTGACAGTGAATGGGTAATTAACGGGAGCAGGAGTTGAGCTGCCAAGACCCGCACAAAGCAGAGTTTGTACCGAACCCTGATGAACACCTTCAACAAGCACGCTGGTTTTCCAGACTCAACGCATGCCTTAAGCACTTCACTAGAAGACTAAACTACTTACAGGAACAAGAAACAACAAAACCGCCAAGATGCAATTAACACGTCCAAGACAAATTAACATGTCGTCTGCATTCTTCCATTCCGAACGCAAGCCTGTGGTCTCGGGCAAGTGAGCCGTGATGTTTGGATAGTTTCAATTGCACTGCGAATTACTGCAGCAGCCCATAGCCCGGGGATGTTTAAGAAGCTGTCGCGGCTAAATCTTCCCAAAATTTTGTTTCGTAAACAAAGCTAATGGCTTAAGTGAAAAGGAAACAAAGAAAACCACAACGTGCATGCTGCACCACGAGGCTATAAATCACCCAGATTGGACCAGATTCTTTTTAACATTGTGTACACACTTATGAACCGTATCATTCGAAGCATCTGCCTAATATCGCGCACGTCTCAGCGGTGCCGCCGAAACAGCCCTGACGTGTCGAAGTCTGGACTCTAGTAGACCTGTGGTATCTGGCACCGGGACGTTTAGCAGCATATCCTTCAAATCAGGGAGCGTCGAACTGGCTCCTGAAAGGGCCGTGTGGGAGCAGGCTTTCATTCCAACCAAGCAGATGCTGTTTAACTACTCGTTCTTGGCTTTCACATGGCTCTTTCTGGACCCATCCCGACACCCCTGCTCTAAATACTCCCAAGTTACAAGGTGAGGCCTTTATGAATTGGACTTGTTTTTCCAGCACAGCACACAGATCCTTGCTCAGACTGAAATGTAAGGAAACTTTGACACTTTGAATTCCTCAAACCGTTTGTGTCAGGTCGCATTATCCTGCTGAAAGAGATCACAGCCAACAGGAAACAACGTTTTCCGGATCTTGTTCTGTAACGATGGTCAAAGTAACATCCACACGAATGGCAGGAACCAAGGTTACCCCACTGCCTCCGCTGGCTCGCCTTCTTCCTGGTGCCATCTCTTCCCTAGGTAAGCAACGTACGAACACACACACACACACACACACGGCCGTCCACATGATGTTAAAGGAAAACATGATCCATCAGACAAGATCATCATCTTCCATTTCTCAATGGTTCGGTTCTGACGCTCTCACAGTCATTGTAGGAGCTCTTGGTGGAGGAAACGGGCCAGCAAGGGCACCTGGTCTGCAGCTATGCAGCTCCATACACTGTGTGTTCGGATTCCTTTCTATCAGAGCCAGCCTTCCTATCACTTTTCAACTTGAGCTACAGGAGCTCCGGACCAGACAGGCCAGTCTTCACACACATCCGTGATCCTTTCTCATCCATGACCCTGTCGCCGATTCACCCATTCTCCTTCCTCGTAGGACCCTTTGTTAGGCCCCGACTACTTAAAATCCCAAAACATCCCAAAAGACCTGCAGTTTCGGAGACGCTTTGACCCAGCCGTCTAGCCTTCACAACATAGCCCTCGCTCGCTTGCCCATTTCCCCTGCTTTCAACACGTCAACTTCAACAACTCACTGTTGACTCGCTGCCTAAAAATATCTCGCCCTCTGTCCAGTGTCGGGAACAAAACAGATCACGTCAGTGGTTTTAATGTCATGGTTGATGAATGTTCTCGTTTGTTTGTCATCATGTTCTACATTCTTCGTTTGTTTTTCTGTTTTGTGTCCTCATTACAACTAGATAGAGTCAGACATCATTAATTACACTATCATAATCTACTGCAGACAAGAACAGAAACAATAGAGATGGTTTAGACGCACAAGACTATAATAATAGTAATAATAATAATAAAATTTTACTTCCTCTTTTGTGTTACAGCTTTTCTTTTCTGATCTGCATTTAAATGTTAGTTGGAAGACAAGTTTGTTTTAAAAAGCAGGGTAGTTTTGACTGCCTATCTATCGGTTTCTTGTTCTTCTGAATGCGGTACGAAGGCGAGGTCTCACCCCTTGGGCTACGAACACTTCGTAGACGCAGCATATCCCGATCACGGTGATTCCCTGCTCCTTACACAGAGTCGCAACGGCCACGAGGAACACCGTCAGAACGATGGGGGTCCACACTGAAACCACAAACAACATGCAGGGTTTTAATAAACACAAGAGCACACACGCCTTTATTGTTATAATTCAGTTTATTTTTCTTTCCAGTAAGTGACCTTTTAATGTTATTTTATACATGAAGGTGATCTGCTCACATCAAATACTTCTCTCGTACTGATGCGTGATTCTCAGGTCAGAGAACCAAACTTTCTGGTTTTTATATTTTCATTTATACCAGCTCATGGGCAAAAGAAAATTAAAAATGATGATAATAATAAATGTGAGCTGGTCTTATCACCACCAAAACACAAAAGGAGACAGACGGGCTGATGGAGAGATAGATCCATTAAGAAACAGACAAATATACAGTTACAGACAGATAAACTGCCAGACAGACACCCACCCACCCACATCAATTAGATAGACAGACAGACTGACTGACTAAATGACAGACAAAGAGATGGTTTCATAAAGAGACAGACAAATATGCAGTTTGACAGATAAACAAAAAGAAAGATAAATTGATAGACATGTCCATGAATTAGGTAAATAAAACAATTAAAAAAAAAATAATAATAAATAAAAAAAAAACTATAAATAAATAGACAGCTAAATAGATGAAAAAACAAAAATATGTACAGACTGATAGACAGACAAAGAGATGGTTTCATACAGAGACAGAGAGTTAGAAAGTTAAACAAAAAAGCAGATAAATTGCCAGACAGACAGACAGACCGACCAACAGAAACATCACTTAGATAGACAGATAAATAAACAGGTACACGGATAGAAATACGGCTAGATAGACACATACAAATAGATGAAAAGACGTACAGATATACAGACAGACAGACAGACGCACATCAAATAGACAGAGAGGGAGACAGATATATAGATCGATAGATAAGAACAGGCATAAATAGATAAACTAATATGAAGCCAGACAGACTGATAAAAAGAGTTTGAGACAGACAGACAGACAGAGGTCACCCCTTCATAGATAGATAGACAGATAGATAGAGGGTCTTGAACTTTTTGTCCACATTTTGTCACGTTACAAATACAAATGTAAACGCATTTTACTTGGATTTTATATGATAGATCAACACAAAGTGGAACACAAATGTGAAGGGGAAGGTAAATGGTAAATGATTAACAAAATGTCTCACAAATAAATATCTGATGAGTGTGGTGTATGCATTTGTATTCAGCTCCTCCTGAGACAACACTATGTAGAACCAGCTTCTACTGTAATTACAGCTGCAGGTCTTTTGCGATGCGTCTCTACCAGCTTTGCACATCTATAGAGTGAAATTTGTCACACATTCTTCTTCGCAAAATAGCTCAAGCTCAGTCAGATTGGATGGAGAACGTCTGTAAACAGCGATTTTTAAGACACAGACTCTCAATTGGATTTAGGTCTGGACTTTGACTGGGCTGTTGTGGCGCATGAACATGCTTTGATCTGAACCATTCCACTGTAGCTCCGGCTTTATGTTTGTTCTGAGGAAGGTGAAGCTCTGCTCCAGTCTCAAGTCTTCTGTAGACTTCATCAGGTTTTACTTTAAGACTGCCCTGTATTGGTCTACATCCATCTTCCCATCCACTCTGACCAGCTCCCCTGTCCCTGCTGAAGAAGCAAAGCATCCACACACCATGATGCCGCCACCACCATGTTTCACGATGTTAGTTTTCCACAACAAAGTTTTGTTTGGTCTCATCGAACCAGAGCACTCCTACCACATGTTTACCGGGTCCACCACATGACTTGTCACAAACTGCAAAGAGGACTGGCTTTCCTCTTGCCACTCTTCCATGAAAGCCAGCTTTGGGGTGCACAGCTAACAGATTCTCCCACCTGAGCTGTGGATCGCTGCAGCTCCTCCATCCTGTCAGTTTAGATAGACGGCCATGTCTTGGTACGTTCTCAGTTGCTCCATACTCTCAATTTTCAAATAATGGATTGAAAAGCGCTCCATGAGATGTTCAAAGCTTGTGATATTTTTTTTTATAACCTAATCCTGCTTTAAACTGCTACACAACCTCATCCCTGACCTGTCTGGTGGGTTCCTTTGGCTTCATGGTGATGTTTGTTCGTTAATGTTCTCAAACAAACCTCTGAGGGCTTTACAGAACAGCTGCAATTATACTAAATATAAATTACACAGGTGGACTCCATTTACTAATTGGGAGACTTCTGAGCGCAATTGGTTTTAGTTAGGGGTGTCAAAGTAAAGAGGGCTTAAGAGAAACGCATGCCACACTTTTTAGGGCCCAAGCACTATGACCTCAGTTCTATGTCATCATATTCAATTCAATTCAATTCAATTTTATTTGTATAGCGCTTTTAGCAATTGTCATTGCCTCAAAGCAGCTTTACAC
>JAQMYI010000002.1:29675945-29690679 GCA_030014275.1 Clariallabes melas | reverse complement strand
TAGGCTCCAGGCCCCCGCGACCCTGAATAGAGGATGAAGCGGTATAGAAGATGAATGAATGAATGAATGAATGAATAGTCCTGGAGCACGATGATAGAAAATCTGTCTGTACTATAAAGCTGTCCTAATGGTGAATAATCCTAATTTCGGAAAATCCTCAGCAAATCCTCAGAGTTCACAGAGGAAAACAGCTCTGAGACAAAACAGCGTCTGGGATTACTCTCAAGATTTAAAGGCCCAGAGACAACATTCTGTTACATTTGAATTCATGTTACAAATGAATGTGTGAGATTCATTTTCTTAGGGAACAGAGATTTAGTAAAATGGATTCGTATGATTTACATCGTTTATTCGTGTCAAAGGCGTATAAGATTCACTTTGTCTGACTTAAGAACAAATCCGACTTACGAACGTGCTCCAAGAATGGAACTTTTTTTTTTTTTTTTCTCCAATATTGCAAGCAATATATTGAGAGAAGTTAATTTACAGTTACCAGCCTCAGAAATCACCAAATAACAAACAGCTCATTAATTTTAAACAATGTATGCGATATTGGGGTGGGGGGTGGGGGGGGGATAGGGGGGATAATCTGCTTGGGGTTTTTGCTCTGGAGGACGGCGAGCACTTAGTCAGCAGTATGTGTCGAGGGTCCAGAAGAAGAAAGAAAGCCAGATGCCTCACTTTAGCTGTTGTAGCGTCTGTTGCTAGCACTGCTTTGAAATCCTGATGACATCAGCGAGCGCCCCACGCATGCGCAGAGGCAAGAATCACATGAAATCTGACCCCGTTCTCATGAGTCTTGAGTCTCAACCTGATGTCCTGTGAACCTTTCTAGGAAGATTTCTATCAGGATAGAAAATAAATAAATAATTAAACAAACAAATAACCTACCACAACTATATTTTGCATGTCTGTTCGACCATGTATTGGTTTAGAAATCTGGAAAAAAAAAAAAAAAAACTTGGTTTACCCTGTATCTGAGTTTATGGGACAGTCTGATCCTTTTGATTCATACATAATATATCACAAATTTTATACACATTTCCATAATTTTCGTTTCTGTAAATGTGCCTTGCATCAATGAATATTGTTAGCAGCGCTGTACAAAAAATACATTTTAATTTAATTGAATTGCAATTTTTCTCTATTGTTGCCCTCTAGTGGCTCATCAGAGACCAGCTCTTTTTATTTTATTCTTTCAATTCAATTCCTGTCAGATTTTAATTTAGTTTGAAGTCAGGTTCCGCAGTTTTCTGAAGTGTGTGTGTGTGTGTGTGTGTTAAGTCAGTGACAATCTGGGAGAACACACGATTTGGATTTAAGCAGAAGTGACTTTAAAGCGAAGCAGGAATCTTGGTGTTGTGTCAGAAACCCCGCTGATTTCCTCCTCTCTGTTCTTTATTTAGGCTGGAGGAAAGGCACGCATCGCAGATGAAGGCCGTGTCTAAGGAATCCGAGGAGCTGAGATCGCAGCTGTCGCAGATGGAGAAAGAGCTGCAGTACCTCAGCACCGAGCTGGAGGCGCAGAAAGAAGCCAACGTCCGCTCGCCAAGCAACACCATGAAGAACCTGGTTGAGCGTCTGAAGGCCCAGCTGGCCCTCAAAGAGAAGCAGCTCAAGGTGGGTTTCGGAGAAGCACTCGTCTCGTAATCGATTCCGTCTCCTGAGAAACAGCAAAGCTGCTGTTGTGTATTCCAACGTGTTTGTTCTGATCGTTCTGCAGGCCCTGAGTAAAGCCATGCTCGAGTTTCGCGCACAGATGATGTCACAGGCCGAGCAGCAGGTCATCGCCAACGCGGCCCAGAAAGAGGAGGAGCTCAACGTTCAGCAGATTGTGGACAAGCAAACCAAAGAGCTTAAGGTCAGAGGTCGGACACATGTACACAGAGGTGCAGAGGGGCCCAGATGTATGTTTATTAGCATATAAAAGAGGACATTTTTTATATGTCGTTCTGTGTGTGTCGTCATCATCAGGCGCGCGTCAAGGATCTGAGCGACGAGCTGCAGAGCTGGAAGGAGAACGTGAAATCATGCAAAGCCCGAGAGAACTCTCTGAAGCAGGAGATGGAGAGCCTGAGGCGTGAGCTCCAGAGGAGCCAGAAGCTCCAGAGCAAACTGCAGATCGAGAAAGACGATCTGGAAGAACAGCTGGACGAGCTGAAGCAGAAGGTGAAGAGACTCAGCAGCGGTCTACAGGTACAGACACACACGGGCCACACTGACGAGATCCAATACTGAGACACGGTGAAATGCACGAGGAGCACCACCAGGGGGCACTGTTGTCAAACACAAATACAGTACTGTACTGTGAAATCATTTAGATAAACCATGAAAGATATTTACAGTATAATATATAATATTTTTCCGTGGAGGTCCGATATTACATTATGATTCAAGGAGGAATTTCTACACTTCAGCAGTACGAGAGTTAAATTGTTTGATGACATATTAAGTGTCTGCATTTTTTAGATTTAAGAATTATCATTTTTTTAATAAATATATATAGAAAAATAAACACTGAAAAGAAAAGAAAAAACTCCGTACAAACTTTTAACACCACATCAGCACGTTCCAATCAGCTAATCATCAAAATCATTTGTTTCTTACATAACACAAGCACAAAGAGTGGAGACTTTTCTCTAGATATTTTGGCTCCTTGGTGATTTCTGGTAAAGTAATGAAGATGCATTTTTTGTGAATAAAAATAAGTCCAGTTATTTCCTTTCATAGATGAATCAAGGCGTCAGGGTGCCCGTGTGTCATCTTGCTATTTTTGTAAAATTCAATTTTATTTATATAGCGCTTTTAACAATAGTCATCGTCACAAAGCTACTTTACAGAATAAAAAAAATATGATAATAAAGTAGAACAGAAAAAAATATAGACTATAACTATCAACTAATCAGTTTATCCCTGGTGAGCAAGCCGTGGGTGACGGTGGCAAGGAAAAACTCCCTGAGATAACAATAGGAAGAAACCTTAAGAGGAACCAGACTCAACAGGGAACCCATCCTCATTTGGTTGAAACCCGATCGTATAACCATAAATCACTCATAAAAGGTGCTTAACTTAATATTAAGTCCATGTTTGTTGTTAAAGACTCGGTTAAAAAAAAAACTATTTATGGGAATTTCAGCCCTAAACTATAAATTAAATGACTGCAGTCACAAGCCGTCACAGAAAAACCTGCCTGCATCAAGGCCATCTTCATTGTCATCAAGTGGAACCCAAACAGAAGATTCCTCCATGCGACAAGCCAGGGATCGCTGGCAACTCAGGAGAGCTATGTGTAGCTTGACCAAGAGAGAGAGAGTTAGGTAAGCTATTAGTCACATGATATATAACTTGAATATATGTTTTGTGCAGAGCGCAAGCAGGGTCTCCGGCAGGACTAACTATGACAGCATAACTAAAAGGAAGAGCAAGATGGAAACACAGACATGAGGAAAGTAAGGCAACCAGTCACTCCACCGTCAACAAACCTGACTGATCAATGAGAGTGGGGAAGACAGCATCTAAACATACCAGTTCACCATAATACTACGTCCATGAGTCCCCCAGATCTGCTCCTTTACCTAAGGCAAAACTTTTAGCAAACTGCTTGGCTAAATAAATATGTTTTCAGCCTAGACTTAAACGATGAAACTGTGTCCGAGGCCTGAAAATTAAGTGGAAGGCTTTTCCATAACAGAAAAAGCTGTAGTTTTTAATAATACAAGGTACCAACAAGCAGCCTGCATCCTTTAATTAAAGTAGGTGTGACGAATCATAAAACACTAGTAGTTCACTCAGGTGCCAAGGTGCAAGACCATTCAGTGCTTTATAGGTTAATAGTAGTATTTTATGATCAATGTGAAATTACACTGGGAGCCAATATAGAGGTGATGTGCTCAAATCTTGTGGTTCTAGTGAGGATTCTCGCTGCTGGACTAACTGAAACAGAACGGCCATCCTTGCATCCATTCTAGCTAATACCAGTACTTCTGTCAGAAGGAAGTTAATAAGCATCCAGTGTTAATGTCTTTCATACATTACCCCAACTTTATTAAGTTGTTTTTTCTTATCTGGCTTTGCTGAGACATATCATTAGCCCAGAGGAAGCAGAGAAAAGAGAAAATGGCAATGGACCTTAAACAGAACCTTGTGGAACACCAAACTTCGGTTGAGTACATGTAGAATAGTCATCATTTACATCTACAAATTGATAACGATCAGTCAAATAAGACCTAATCTAGGAAAGGCTGTTCTATTGAAATTTTCTAGTGTATCATGGAGAATAGTATGATCAATGGTGTCAAAATCCACACTAAGGTCAAGTAACACAAGCAAGAGACACAACTAAGTTATTTACCACTTTAACCTGCGCTGTGTGTATGTGTTGTAGGCTCAGACTGAAGGTGAAGTTAAAGGGCCTTCGGTAGAGGCTTTACAGAAGAAGATCCGCAGGCTGGAGTCAGAACTGGACAAGAAGAGCGTGTCGGTGTCGGAGCCAGTGGAGAAAAAGACAATAGTGAAGGATGACAAGGTGAGCATGGAGACGAGTTAGCGGTGAAGTGAGTAATTGTGTTTAAAGAATTACATTTATTCAAATCTACTACAACACTATCTAGGAAAGTGTGTGTTACATCACAGTGCGCTTCAGATGTTCAGACTGATCTGATTTATTTATTGAATAATCCTAATTTTGGAAAATCCTTAACGAAAAGAGTGCCCAGGCCGATACAGTGGAAAACAGCTCTAAGACAAAATTGTGTCCGGGATTTTCCTCGCGATTTAAAGGCGCAGAGACAACACAGTTACATTGTGTGAGATAAATTTCCTTAGGCGCGGTTACGGTTTTTGGCCACATGGTGGCAGTGTGGGGAAAGGGGACAGAGATTTAGTCAAGTGGATTGGTATGCTTTACATCGTGTATTTGTGTCTGAGGCGTATAAGATTCACTTTGTCGGACATAAGAGCAAATCCAACTTACGAACAACCTCCCTAAACTGAACTTGTTCATAAGTCGGGAAGTACCTGTAATTGTATTAATGCACTTGCTCTACTGTATCTATACATACAGGAGTTTAAATTAACCTAAACAAATAAACCTTGTTGATTTGGTGCCTTTTTTTTTCTTTTTTCTTTATAAAAGGATTTAAAAATAATGAGTTTCATAGGAAATGGTTAGCTGTTTAAAAACTATTGAGCTGTTACACTTAAATATGTAATTATGTGTTTTTATTGTTCTTTATTATTTGTCGTGAATAATTGCAACGAGAGGCGTCTGTCTTCGCAGCCTAATAAAGAAGAACTGGTGAGGTGGGAAGAGGGTAAGAAGTGGCAGGCGAGGATGGAGAAAGTCCGTAATATTTTAAAAGACAAGGAGAAAGAGACGGAATCTCTTTCCAAACAGCTGACCACCCTGAAGGAGCTCTACGGAAGGTCAGACGCAGCACAACACAACACCACACGCCACGGCACGCTTTAACTAAGAGCTCAAGTACCTTTATTCATGTGAGGTTCGCTCTCACTACCTGTGCAGGCTGGAACAGGAGAAGCTGGGCCTGCAGAGGAAGCTGAAGAGTCGAGGCGTGACGGCGGATCAGGTGGTGGGCACGCGGGCCACCCTCGAGGCTGACAAGGAGATCGAGGAGCTGAAGAAGAGGAACCGTGAGCTGGAGAAACAGATCGAGATCATTAAGTACGCCTGAATTCTTAAATACTGACTCGGCGGCATCATTGATTATAATACTGTATAGAAAGAATTGTGGATTTTGTTTTGTTTTTTCCTTTCCAGGCAGCAGCAGGCTTTACCTCGGGACGCTGCGATGGAGGACATGAACATCAGGAACCGCTACCTAGAGGAGAAACTTCACTCTCTGGAAAGCCACCTTGCAAAAGAGCCCTTGTCCAGGCCATCAGTACGTATCTGTTTATTGTTTCCTGTCCCGAGAAGGCTCACACATCAGGAGCATAATGACACTTATGAAATAATTACAAGGCTTAATCGATCACATTAGACTCTTTTTTTTAATATATGAATAAACAATGTGTTAATAATGAATAATAAGGATGGCAATTAATCCAGACGCCATTTTAAGCACACTGTATGTGCGTTAGTGTTTCTTTTCTTGCTTAAACTGTCTTTCCCTTCTACTTTATCACCTTTTTCATCTTCCTTCCATTTGCTTACAAGGATAAAGCCATGGTTTCGTCTTCTGCCGTGTTCCGTTTATCTCCTAAACCCCATCTCTCTATGACCTTTGAGGTCACAAATGGCAATGAAGATGAAAAAACACAGCTTTCCACATCAAGCAAAGACCAAAGATCCTATCAGGATGGAGATCACAAAGATACGATGACTGAAACCCAGACTGAAACTGATGCAGTATGTGAAGAAGGTGGACATCAAGCAATGGAAGATCAGGAATTTGATTTATTAAACATGCCTGAACAGGAAACGCCGCCCAAGAGTCAAGATTCAGTAGAAGTGATACAAGGAAAGGACGAGCTCCATGAAGGGGAGTTGGAAATCAAAATGAGCAAAATGACGTCTGTAACGTCTCAGACAGAACTAGGACTGTCTGATGGAGCAAAGGTCACCTTGAAAGAACATGAGGAACCAAATGAACAAGAATGTGAGGAGGAGGATCAGCAAAATGAGGGAGCAGACAAAGAACCAGCGTCTCGTAATGATGAGTCTGAGCTGACTGATCAGGAGAAAAGTAAGAATGGAGAGACATCTAAAGAAGAGAAAGAGAACGTTCTCCTGAAACTAAGTGCCAAACACCGAGAACTTGGACAGTTAGCATCACCATCTTCTACAGCAGATAAGAATGAGCAGGAGAGACGAGACGAGGTACCCGATTCTAACGAGAAAGATAGATAGCGCTGCAGGCATCGTACAGTACCTCCGTAGTTCTTCCCGCTTGTGCTGGTTTCTCAGTGCTTGGCCCCCCCGCTCGCTGTAACTCTTACTAAACTCTTTGTTTTGTATGTCTGTACCAAACCTCACTCAGGTAGTGTCACTTGTTCGATGTTGTTTTTCAATTGCACGCTTCTTAGAAATGTCACTCTCTGCGCAGACGTCCGGCCGGGGCTCGGCAGGGACGCCGACACAGAGGGAGCACGAGCTGCAGAAAGAGAACCTCAAGCTCTCCAGCAAGAACCTGGAGCTGCGCTTTCAGCTGGAGCAGGCTAACAAAGACCTGCCACGACTGAAGGTACGGCCAAGATCCTTCTTTTATCCAGAAAAATAGATTTAAAAAAAAAAAAGAAGAAATGTTTTATCTATTAAACGATTAACGTGCCGTGACATTTAAACAGGAAGTGAAGTATAATTGTGCTGTACTGTACATTACACTGATGAATATGAGAGAAAGAATTCTGTACTTCTGGAGCTCGGGAATGTTAAACTCTCTGTAATGTGATGTTTTCTTTAAGAGGTCACTTTGGCAGTTTTGAAAAATGTGTTTACATGATGGTGGACATCTTGTTATGTCTTGAAAAAAAAAATCTTGCAAGGGAAGATAAGGTAAGAAGGAATTGATCGACTAAAAATTGAATTTGTGACACCGTTTTATTTCTCTTCAGGCTCAGGTGTCTGACCTGAAAGAAATGTGCGACGCTCTGAAAAAGGAGAAAGCGGAGGTGGAAAAGAAGCTGGGGAATGTCCGTGGGGTAAGACGTGACCGTTTTTGGGGTTTCTAGAACAGTTCTTGCAAGAACAGTATCGTGTCGAGTGCATTTACAAAACCCATCAAGTCTCTCATGAAGACCTTCCCAGGAAAGCAAGACCAAAACTATTGATCATATAACAGCAGTAACAAGTTGTAACTTAACAGACTTACAGATCTCCTATTCATAAGACTCCTGTTTCAATCAGACAGGGCTGTGTAGACGGTCCCTAACTAAGTCTCATCATTTAGTCAAATGTCTATTAAATAAATATACATTTTACTTTTTAAATCATCATGTCTTTAATGATTTGGAGCACAACTTAGTTCCTGAGATCACTGACATTACAGCACTCTCTGTTTCTCTTTCTCTTCACAGTCAGCGCAGTCCATACGAAGCGGAAAGAGCGTCCCTGAGCTGGAGAAGACCATCACACTGATGAAGAAGGTGGTGGAGCGGGTGCAGCGCGAGAACGAGACTCTGAAAAAGAGCTCGGGGACGGCGATACAAGAGCAGCTCACCGCTCTACAACACGAGCACGAGCAACTCAAGGTCACTAAACCGTACAGCCGGACCAGAACATCGCTCCTGCGCTCATGTGTGTGTGTGATTTCTGAATCCAGTGAACTCTGGTTTTGTTTTTGTTTTTCTCAGGCTGAATACAACAGGATGAAGGAGAGGAATCAGCTGACGTCCAAACTCGAGTCACAGGCTAAAGGAATGGAGAAAATAGTGATGGAGAACGAGCGGCTGCGCAGGGACATCAGAAAGGTGACGGGACCGGACCGAGCCGAGACGTGGTTCTCGTCTGTATTTATTATCTAACAAAAGAATGGGAGACATTTTTTACACAAGAATGTGCAGTATATAAGTATACAGTATATTTTAACTAAATCATGGCACCTTTTTATTTACTTGTTGATGTGTCAAAGCGTTTTTTAAAAGACAAATCTATTTTGGACGAAACCTGAACCTTTCTCGTTTTTATCTTATTGATTCCGGCTTTCAGAATTCAGCTACATGTGATGCGTTTCCTCAGACCACCAGACATTTATATGAGAATTAAAGTTTAATTAAACACGCCTCGATTTTGCTGAATGACTGGAGATTAAACACAGGGTCACATGTTCTGACGCAGGAATCCGAGGCCGCGGAGAAGCTGCGAGTAGAGAAGAGCAGCCTGGAGGTAAGAAATGAAAAGCTGAAGCTGGAGCTCGAAGATACCAACCAGAAACTCCTGCTGGCTCAATCGAAGGCTCCACCTATAGACGGCGCCGACAGCAAGGCCTGGAAATCCAAAGTTGTGGCGAGGTACAAAAACGAGCTACTTGTATCATCCACAAATACATCAATAACAATATTATTTATGTTGTTCAGTTGAAATCTTTTTCTGCAGGTTGTTTGAAAATAAAATGAAAGCGCTCGAGAACGAACTGTCCAAGAAGAACACGAGTCTCTCAGAGCTCAAAGTGCAGCTGGCAGAATCCCACGAGAGAGAGCAGACATCACGGCAAACCGTCACACAGCTGAAGGAACAAGTGGGTTCATATGAACGTTACCGTACGCTCGGGTTCGGTCTCTTAGTGCTCAGACTGATTTGTCAGTTCTCTCTCTCTTTATTGCGTAGGTGGAGCTTCTGAAGAATCTCCCCAGTGATGATCTCGCTAAGGAGTTTAAGTCAGTAAGGTAGCTACATCATATTTATTAACTTGGCTTTAAACTCACAACCTTCTCTAGATATGAGGGAACGGTAAAATTAATATAGATGTCCGTAAAAACACGTTGAAGTTGCTAGGTCTGACATTCATTATTCAAGGTTGGCGAACCACCAGCTGGAGAAGGAGAAGCTTCGTCTGATCGAGAGGATTCAGAAATATGAAGAGCAGTTCGGATCACATATGGACGGACCAGGTAAGATCAGGACCAGGGATCAGAAAAATATTAATAAACCAGCACTAAAGCTGAAGCACTTTTAATATATAAAAAAAAAAGTCTTTACATCACCAGATGCTGTCTCTGACCCTCTAAAGATTTTAACTGACGGCTTATAGTCAGGGATGAAAGTAGTTTTAAATCATTACCGCTAAATGTGAGGAGAACAAACCATGGAGGTGGTGGACAGTCCTGTAGATCTCATAAGATTCTTTTTTTTTTTTTGTCAAGAATAGCTTCAGCTAACTAGTTCCCTGTTCCAGGGTCGAATCCCAAATTGTGTTAAAAGGAAATCTAGTGCACTATGTAGAGTGTACAAGCCCTTTTCCCACACACCAAGTACTGTAGTGACCTTGAGCAGGG
This sequence comes from Clariallabes melas, assembly GCA_030014275.1. NCBI lineage: Eukaryota > Metazoa > Chordata > Actinopteri > Siluriformes > Clariidae > Clariallabes > Clariallabes melas. Next base: position 29,680,725 of record JAQMYI010000002.1, on the reverse strand, counting down.
GTTAGAGAGGGATTCTTCTTTAATTCAGCCTTGTGTTAGATGCTATTTAGCTTTGTAGCTCACGTTAGCCGTGAACAAAACGACACGGACGTTCAGAAGCGATTACTGCAGAGACATTATGTTTAAGACGACATAACGTTATCAGATGTGTGTTCTTGCTGAAAGTGCTTCTGTGACTCTGGTTGTGAATGTGGGTTTTGTCAGGCAGCTGCTCTCTCCTCAATACTGCGGGACCGTACAGATCTACTCTCACCCACTGTGTGATACAACCGAATAAAATCCACATTTTCAGTTAAATACAAAGGGACCCAAAAAAATTGATACACACTTCAGCAGTTATCTGTATGATATTACATCATTCCAAATTGTTCAGAAACATAGTTTCTAACATCCTTGTTTGATCTCTCTCTCTCTAGGATATACAGAACTCCAGGCGCAAATCGAGGCATCAAGTGCTGAGAAGAGCCAGCTGCAGGTACGTCCACTGTTTAAAATATCTCCAGGTGTCCAAGTTACTTTGGGCGATTTATGTAAAAGATTCCTCGTTATTTTTTGGTTTATTTATTTTTTTTAAAGAATGAAAATTTGGGCTTTGTCAATAGCTGAGATCACGGCCCTGATTTTATCGCTCCATTTCCTGTAACGATACGCTTTTTCTTATCATAAGGACGAGATCAGGAGGATGACCAAAGAGCTGTCCAACTTCGACCCGACGTTCTTCGAGGAGCTCGAAGATCTCAAGTTCAATTATAACGTAGAGGTGAAGAAGAACATCATCCTGGAGGAGCAGCTGAAAAAACTGTCCGAGCGCTTCGGCGTAGAAGTGGACATCCCGACTGACCGGTCGCTAAGTTAACACACACACACACACACACACACACATTCAAGAGCTGGCGATGTAAAGGTTTCCAAGAGCTCTGGTAAAACTTAACCGAAATACGAGTTCCATCAGACGCTGCTCAATTAATAAATTAAGGTCCCGGTTTGACTTGAACGTGTGTCTACATGCTGTACAAGGTGTGTTCAAGTCAAACCGAGACAATTTGTTTGCTAGTTTTTCTTTTAGCAGTGTATATATACAGTATAGTGTACAAAGTATATTTATGAACAGTGTATAGTAAATGTTTTGACATCACTGCCTCAATAGTGATCTTTTTTTTTTTTTTTTTTTTTTTAAAAAAAAGTGAAAAAAATATATGTTCAAACCGTTAAACATTTATTATGACAGCGTTGTGTATGGTGCGTACACTTTTGGCTAAATAAATCACATTTACATCAATTACCTCTCATAAAATCGAGAGTGAGTCGGTCCATCATTTGAGTCTCATCATCAAGACCGTGATTAAGCGCTACAGTACAGACACGAGTGGAGGTTTTATAGAGACAGTACTCAGACGAATGTTGTTAAGCAGATGAAGAGGAATGTAGTGTAAGTTGATCACGCTTCGAGACGGATGTCTTTGGCGGAGCTGAAACGGCGTCCGTTGAGGACGGACAGAGCGGAGAACAGGTTCCTCCGCGAGTCGGGTGAAGCGTCGGGATCTAACGCGAGCCGGTCCACGTGAACCACCACGGGCCGGGAGTTTAAGAAGGTGTCGCCGACGGGCCACTTCAGGCCCAAGTGATGTCGATGAACCTGCAACGAGAAGTAACAGGTCAGGAGCGACTGTGTTCCATCATCCACGCGTATGAAGTGTAGGAACAAACAGAGAGCTGATCGTAGAAGTACGAGTACTGTGGAAAAGTCATTCTGTTTAGGTTTTTTCTTTTCATATTTGTCACACTTAAAAGATTGTTTAATGTTAAAATTTGTTTGATTTCAAAAATAAAAGTAAATACAGTAGAACCTTGGATTACGAGTGTTCTGCAAGACGAGCAAAGATTTTAAATACATTTTGACTTGGAAAATGAACAAGTCTTGGTTTACGAGCACCGAGTATCATGTATCACGCATGCGCTTCTTGTTTTGACGCCGAGCGTCACGTGATCGCAACTGAGCCAACGGTTTTTCTCTGTCTTGCGCTGCGGAATTGTGGGTAATCGTCTTCCCTGCTGAATTATGCTCATAGTCCAAGGTTCCACTGTATATTAAATGACCCTCATCTTTTTATTTAAGCTCGAAAAAAAATGGAAATGGAGAGGTGGATGAATGGAAGGATATGTGAATGGATGGATGGATGGATGGATAGATGGATATATAGATAGATAGATAGATAGATAGATAGATAGATAGATAGATAGATAGATAGATGGTTGAAGGGTGGGTGGAGTGTTAGAGGGATGGATGAAAGGATGGAGAGGGTGGATGGAAGAAACAAATAATGTATGCATACAGGAGAGACAACAGAGAGATGAATAGTTACTGTATAAGGTAAAGACTAAATGGACAACATGGGGGAATAGATGAAGTGAGAGAAGGATACATTCATGAAGCAATGGGATGGAGAGATAATTGAATAAAGAAGATGAATGGATTAATGTAAAAAAAAAAACAGGATGGAGGGATATATCATAGGAAAGATGGAAAGATGGATGAATAGTTGAATAAAGGCAGGATTTGGTTGGAGGAATGAATGGAGCAGCGGAAGGATGTCTGTAAGGACGGAGAAAGGATGTATTGAAAAGGAATTAGGGAAAGACATGATTCGTAGGAGGACACAAAAATGATTGAGGCATAATACAGATGGATGAAAGAATGAAGGGACAGAGGGAGATGGAGATAGGGGACAGGTGAAGACAAGGATGGAGATGGAGAGAAAGAAGGGATGAATGGATTAATGAGAGAGAGAAGAAGGGATGGATGAAGGGACAAAGACGTTGGGTGTTTAGGAGGGGGATAGACAGATAACTATGGAGGAAGAGATGACAGTGATGGAGGGAGGTGAATCAAAAGAATTTATGGGTGGTTAAATGGGTAAATGGATGGATGAACAGATGAATGGGTGGGTGGATGGATAGATTGACAGATGGATAAATTGAAGCATTTATTAATGGATGGATAGATAGATTGATGAATAAATAATAATATGAATGAATGAATGAATGAATGAATGGAGTGTTGGATGAATAAATAAACAGATAGATGGATGGATATATGCAGTGATGGATGGATTGATGGATGGATGGATGGATGGATGGGAAAACTGATGGCTGGATGAATAAAAGGACAATAAGAGGGATCTTAGATGGTTAATAAAGGGAAGGTTGGTAAAGGAAATGTGATGGATGAATGTGATGTAAATAAACAGAAGGATGCATGGATGGGTTAATGGATGGAAGGATGGATGGATGGATGAATTAATGAATGAATAAATTAAAGGATGAGTGGAAGAGTGGGTGGATGGATGGGTTAATGGATGGATGGATAGATCGACGTATAGATAGATGGATGAATAAATGAAATAGTGGATTAGTAGTATTTGCAGATGAAGGAACTGAAATAAATAAAAGGAATAAAATGAATAAAATGAATGAATGAATGGGTTAATGGGTGGATGGATAGATGAATAGATAGATGGATGAATAAATAAAGGATGGATGGATAGATACAGTTATTAATGGATGGATGGATGGATGGATGGATGGATGAGTTAATAGATGGATGGATGAAATGACAGATGCATGGATGGGTTAATGGATGGATGGACAGATAGATTGATGAATTAATAAAAAAAAAAACAATGGGTGGATGAATAAGTTAATAAATGGATGGATAGATGAAAGGATAGGTGGATGAATGAGTTCATGGATGGATGGATGGATGGATGGATGGATGGATGGATGCATGGATGAAGACGAAAACATTGGAACAGAACTTCACACTAAACTCCTCAGTAATGTTGATCCATCAGTAAATAAACTCAATTGCACCCAGCTCACGCCCCCCTGCAGTGGTGAGGTGAAAGGTCAGGCAGTAAAAGGTCAGAGTGCGTATGGTCAGGAGGTGAAGGGTCACTTACATGGAATGGTGCGGAGGTAGAGGTTGTCCCGGATGACCTTCTGAAGTTCGTGGTCTAGAGAGCCTTTCTGAAAGCGTAGGCTGAGGTAGAGCCTGAGATCTTTATCTACAACTCCTCCTGAAACACACACACACACACACACACACACACACACACACACACACACACACCAGGCAAGTGAAGTGAGTTAGAGCTTTTCCTTATCTCATCCGTACACACACATTACACACTCAGTGTACATTCATTATGTTGGTTAGTGTTTATAAATAAATAACGGCAGAGTAGATGAAAGGAGCGAGGGATCAAAGGATGGAAGGATAGAGATAACGGAATAGAGTGGGGATGAAGTGATAGAAACATGGTTGAAGAGATGGATGGAGGAATAAGCACGATGGGGATGAAGAGATGGGGAGAAGCAGGAAATGTAGTTTTAGAAAGTTGGACAAATGGATGGGTGGAGAAAAAGAGAGGAGAGACTGATGGGGAAATAATCGAACATCCTGTAAGTATGAGATAAAGAGAGAAGGTCTGAGGAGGAAGGACTGGTGAGTCTGAGCTGAACAAAGAGATAGAGGGAGTAAATAAGGAGAATAAACAATAAATACAGTGTCCCACAGTGGACAGTGAGTGTGTAGCACATGGGTAGGAGAAGGCTTTAGGGATAAACCTACTGCTATAGTGGTTTATAACCTGTAACATAGACAGGAGGGGCAAGAGACACCGAGGACAAGAGAGAGAGAGAGAGAGGGAGAGAAGGAGAGAGAGAGACACAGAGAGAGAGAGAGAGAGAGAGAGAGAGAGAGAGAGGATAAGAGAGAGAG
>JAQMYI010000002.1:29617911-29632994 GCA_030014275.1 Clariallabes melas | reverse complement strand
TCTTGTTTCTCTTCAAATATCTTCTCTCTCAAATACCTCAATCTGTGGTTTTTCAGGATCCAGGGAGGGGACCCAGACCCCCAAATGATCCCTGTAGCCTTAGTGAAAGTGAAGCTTTTGGCAAGGATGACAAACCATGCCCTTAAAAAAGTTGTTCTAACACAATTAATTATGCTTTAAAGTAAGAAAAGTGGCAAAAAAAGGCCAAGAGCAAACCAGATCTTTAGATAGGAGAGAATTTGCTCCTGAAAGCAACCACACCTTGTTCGCGGAGCACGTATCCTTTTAATAAAATGTCTCTCCATCTTCAGGGATTGCATTACCCGATATGATGACGCTGAAGAAAAGCCTCAGGGCGCGCGCGAGAGAGAGAGAGAGAGAGAGAGAGAGAGAGAATGAGTCGAATCATGCTGGTGTTGTGGTTTGAGCTTCATCATCCTCACACAGAGTGATGATACGCAATACGTTCTGCCCTGGACGTACAGGCCTGCCGCAAACCCAGTGGAGCGTTTACATTCTCCCCCTCAGGGTTAAATAAGTGATGAATCAGCTGAAAATAGTGCTTGTGTTAGTTGGAAGTCTTTGTAAGCTATGTAAAGATGGATAGCTTCCGCTCAGGCTGAACGCTACCCAACCTCACAGGGAGCCGACGGCTAGAAATTTAAAGCAAGACACACAAACTAGCAACTACGAATTTGGTGTCGGGGCAAGACAGCACACATACACACAATGGACACGGTAACAGAGAGAGAGAGACACACACTGCAAAAATATTCACCTTACAAAGTACCATATGACTGAATCTAGCCAAGATTATCAATAATATCAATAATTCTAAATTATTTTACAGCAAATCGAACATAAAATGATTAATCTAATAATTCGATTCTGGTACAACGTTACAAAAATATCTATACTAAAATTTCTTGTTCAATTGCTAGAGAACTTTGCTTATTTCAGGAAAGAAATCCTAAAACTAGCAAAATTATTTGAAACTTTTTACTTAATATTTTAGTCAAATTTTATTAGGCTTAAGCTTAATAATCTTATATTTGTTTTTATGTTTGTTTTAAACTTATTCTAACAAAGTATAGACAAATTTAACTACATTAAAACTTATCTAAGACATAATGTTTTTTTGTTTGTTTGTTTTGCAGTGCAGGTGAACCCTGATGATGTTGTTTCTTTTAGAGGTCAGGAATCTGTCTTTAGGTTATTAAAAGACGATAATCAAAATAAAATTCATGATAAGTGAAGCTACATCGAATCGTAGCGGATTTATCGGTACAGTCGAACATTGAATCAAATTATTTACGATATCAGATTCATCAGTATCAATTCATCCAATATTAAATTGTTACCGTAAGAACTTTTTTTTTGATTCTTTATTAGATTCAGTAGCGTGATCCAAGTATCGGATTGTTCCTTTAAGAAGTGGAATAATAGCCACCGTATCAGATTCACCGGCATCGTCAGGCATCAAACCTTGCCTGAAGGATCGGTTTCAGTGTTCAAGTCTAGAGTTGTGCAAGTTAATCGATCTTTTTTTTTTTAAACAGAAATGATTCACACTTTTAAAATGATTTAGACAAACTTACAACCATTAAACGATCTAAAATTGATGAATTTCTTAAAACAGCTTTTGTTCTTGTTTTCTTCTTTTCTACTTCTTTATAAAGAAACAATACTGCCACCTACTGGACTGGGACTAAAGTGTGGCACAGAAGGTTGTCAGTATTAAAATTATCGCTTCATATGAGACATGACATTTAAACAATCAGTAGTTTCATAGTTTTTAATACTTTAAAGACGTTAAAGAAATATGGCTGCTCGAGACAAATCTAAACACTAAACTTCAGTGCTAATGAACTGAATCGAATTTAAAAATACAAAGTCCGAAAAAAAGGCAAATGGAATCGACATGAGTCACAGCGCAAATTTTTCTTTTCTTTTTTTTTAATATCCAGTCATAGGATTTCAGATTAATTAGTAATGTTGATTATTGACTTGTTGCCTGAGGACTTTAAAATTTATTGTATCGTATCTGATTTGGTTCATTGCCTTAATTTTATTATCAGAAGAAGAAAAATTGTAGTAAAAATAAACATTTGTGCACCTAGAAAACAAAATTTCATCATAAATAAAGTGCGAGATGTTTCATGAAATATCGACTTGAGTTCTAAACCAAAGTTATTTCCTCAACCCATGACTTGATAAGTCCTGATCCACAGCATCGTGTTTCTTAGTTAGCGAGACAACAAAATACTGAAAACTAGGAATAACAAAAACGATTAATTTTTGGATTGCTCTGAACAAAATCGATCCCTCTGTTCCGGCTCGAGGGTTCCAACTTCCACACCCTGCACTTTAGTTTGAGTCTGAAATATAAGAACGGTTAATAAATGTTCTGTACGTATATTGTAGCCTGCACTGAGTCTTCACTTAGAACAATAAAATCAATAGAGTGCATTTAACCAGAAATGTCCATTTATTTATTTATTTATTAAATGTTTTAAACATTCTCATACTGTGAGGAATTTTAGGAAACATCTTGATTTTCCTGCTGTTTGGTTTCACCTTGTTCAAAAACCTGGCTATAAAAGGTCAAATCATGTGATTAATCCTGGACGGGAATTAAGATGTGGTTTAAAAGTAAAGCCTAAATATTTTTAGTTTAATTTTTATGCAAGTTGTATGCTGTATGATGTTTTGAATTTGTGAATCTACTTCTAATAATAATTTTGAAAGTAAACTGAAAGAGGAATTTCGACACACAAAATGTTTTGTTTTGCAGAATAATAAATTTATGTTGTGATCTGAAGGCGAGTTATCGTATATCTTAAACACAGAAGTTCCCAAATTGCCCGTAGTGTGTGTGTTTGTGTCCCGTGATGGATTGGCACCCAGTACCCTGCCTCAAGCCCAAAGCCTCCTGTGATAGGATCCAGGTCTCCGCGATCCTGAATGCAGGATAAAGCCGTATAGACGATGAGTGAGTGAGTGAGACTCACGGAACTCTCGGGACACCTGACCGACCCAGACTAGCTGTCTGATAAATATATGAAGGTGCTTTAGATCGGACGCTTCGTGCTGCCTCTATTGTTCCTCTTTCCACAAGGTGTAAAAGACACATACACACACACACACTAACAGCATCAGGTATCCTCCAGTGAAAGGTGCTCTGTGTGTCTGTGTGAGAGAGAGACTTAAAAAAAAAAAAAAAAAAAAAAAAACCAGATCTGACATTAAATAATGCCTTTAAAGCCAGGTAATGGGGTGCCATTATTTATGTCACAACCCCTTCTTCTATCTTTGTGTGTCCGATAGAAAGAGAAAGAGAGAGAGAGAGCGCGAAAGCGAGCGCGAGAACGAGAGAGAGAGTGTACGAGAGGTGTACAATAGCAACACAGCTCCTTTGTTCTCCTTACCGGCGCGGCGTCTCGCGCGGCTCTGTGAAGACAAAGCAGCGCGGCAGGATGTGAGTGATGTGCGGGACGACGTGCAGGATGCACGCGCAGAGCAGCGCGTGTGCACCTTCACCGCACGCAGGCTTTCGGCACGACTCCGCATCCTCGGGCATTCCTGTCCGACTCCAACTCCAGCATCGTTCCCGACCGAGCGAGGTTCTTCTTTCTCTGTGTGTGTTTGCTCCTATCTTTGTTTTCTTTTGTTTAGGTTGTGTGGCTGCTGCGTCGGGGGCGAGTCATTCACCGGAGGACGACAAGAACAAGGAGAAAGAGAAGGGGGGAGAGAGAGAGAGAGAGGGAGGGAGGGAGGGAGAGGGAGAGCGCGTGCGAGGCATGAATGGCTGCTCGGTGCCTTGCTGACGTAGCACAAGCGTTCTTTAAAAAAAAAAAAGAAGAAGAAGAAGAAAGGAAAAGACAGACAACACGTGCCACCGGAGAGTACGGTGACGGCTGATTCACTCGGCAGATGGATCGGAGCTTTTCTTACTGAATCGACTCGATTTTTTGATACGAGAATAAATTTGATGTGTCAGGACGTCATCACATCACCAGATTCTGTTTAATCACAATTAGAGCCTGAATTTAAAAAATATATACTTTTTGTTTTTAGTATTATTCTAATTTATTTTGTGTCCTCATAAGACACTCACGTGCCCCGCCCACTATGACAACTCAGCCATTTTAAACTTAAACCGAAAATGTTAACGTTAGTCCGACTGAATTCGTACTAAACCAAACTTCTCACAGTCACAGGACTAATACACCCATATAAGGCGCCGGTAGCGAGTCCAACCACTTCTCCGCGTATAATCTGGACAAACCCTGGGTCATCGCTATGTTGGCAGGAGTCGACTCCGCCTAAACATCGCTAATCCATAAAAGGGCAAATGGGCGGGAATGAGGCTGTTGTTTAGAACCCGACTGCGTAACCCGGGTACCTCCCACATCCTGCGTTTGATCGACCTTCTGTAAACGTTTGTTTCTGTTGTAAACGCTGAGAATTTTAACAGGGATCGACTCTCCAGCTCCCAGTGGACATTACAGGAACTGAACGGTTTGGAACTTCCACGTTGGTTTAATTTTTTTTTTTTTTTCAGAAACCGGTTTAGTCAGAAAAACAGACCCGGTCCCCACAATGTGATTTGTTCTGGAAGTTGAACCAAACGCATAACAGCGGAAAGAAGTCGCTAACTACGCGGTGATGTGGTCTGCCTTCTGATAAGACCATAACCACGAGGGATAGCGTGTATGTCATTTGAACAAAAAGTAAAGCGTACAGCACTGTAAAGTTGCCCGTGTTTTCACCACATGATGTTCTACCAGGTTGCCGCTAGCTATCTTTTGTTGATTGTTTTGGTGTGTGATGTAATAGGTCACCGGGGAATACCATACCAACAGTTCAAAGGGGGCATAGCGCCACCTATCGTAGCGGTGTTGGACATATTTTTTATCAATAAATGTGCTTGGACAGTAGTCCGATTAAATGGCCAAGTAAAATGTACTTGATATAGTCCTTTCTGAATAAAGAACTTTAACGACGTCATGTCTGGATTGTCTGTACAAGCTCACAGCAGTCGGTGTTACTATCTCTAACACAAAGACAATTCTAACAAATGTACATCTTTTCTTTATTCTACACCTGACCTTTGAACCGTGTGCAAGGGAACGGATGCGCGGTGTCCACCTGATGAGGTCACTGATAGATGAAACTAAGGGAGGATTAATCTCTGGATGACCGTTCTGTTCGAGAGTGTGGAGAAATGTAAGAATAACGAGTGGGCAGAGTGACAGACAAGTGATGAAACATTAGGGCTTATTGTAGTCGGCGAGACAAGACAGCGCAGACACACACACACACGACTGGTAGGCAACAGCGGCTAAAAATAGCCTGGCTAAAAATAGCTCCATTCTTAATTTCGAGAGTATAAATGAAAACAGTTTTGCTGTGAATTTCATGTTTCTTCTTTCAGCTTTTATGTTGTATATTGAGTTAGGAAGCATAAACAAGACAGAATTCAAATCCTACTCGCTCAATTTATTAAAACATCTGAAATGTCCTTAAGCCCTTGGGCTGCAACCGTTTATTGAACACATTAGCATTCAATCATTAATTAATCCTTAATAATTAGTGGCGACAAGCAGGCAAATTTTTAACTTCAATCTTAATTTTATTTAAACTGTTCTAATGGCACAGTCACAACTAATTATTATTACTAATATGTGAGACAAAATAATAACCAATAATTATAATAAACAATATAATAATAATAAATTATGATAATAAATCATAATCCATAAAACACTGCTCTTGGCAGCTAAGAATACAACGTCTTGTACTACGAGTGCGCCCTCTTGTGGTGTACACTACCAGTAAAAAGCGTGGACGCCTTCTAAGCCGATGTTTTTTACTTAACGATAGAGAACACATCCAAATTATGAAATAACAGTTAGCTCCTAGCGAGTGATTGGATTGGATGAGAGGCGTTCCATAACTGGCGACATAAAACTACTTTATATGCAACTGTCAGTTGCAGCGTGAGTAAAAGTAGGTCAGTTCGGTCCGCAGTACTGAGGAGAGAGCAGCTGCCTGCCAAAACCCACATTCAAACACAGTCACAGAAGAACTTTCACCAAGAAAACATTTGAACATACAGTCAACCCCTGAAATTGGCGGGAGGAAAAATCCGCGAATGACTGAGGCCGCGAACTCTGAACCTCGACTTCGTGGGGGGTCGAATGTGCTTAATAACTGCTTCTAAATCGTTCAGAATTAATTTACACAAATCTAACTAGCTTCTAACACCGAGCTAAATCCCAAATCCCTCTCGAACCCTTGATTAAAGACGCTACAAGGGATTGTTCACCCTACATAGTGCACTAGCTTTCCATTTAACCCTATTCAGGATTCAATCCCAGAACCTGGAAGTTAACGGAGGCGAATAAGTGGAAATATACGAGATTTACAGGATGTCCATCACATCCATGGTTTATTCTCCTCACCTTTTGACTACATACAGTAGAACTGATAAGAATTTATTTTTCTTTCTTTCTTTCTTTCTTTCTTAATGCCATGCCAGCTTCTATTGCTATATTCATGGCGAGAGTCAGTTTTTGTTATTCAATATTAAAACTAGACAAAATGTTTAAAATGTTTTTTTTTTTTAAGAACTTTAAAACTATATTTGGATTTACTTTTTTTGTCAACAGAATAAAACAAGTTCCTTAAAGGAGTAAAAGAGTTAAAATATCAAATTAAATATGTTTGATTGACACCTGGGTTCTGCATGATAAACATTGTGGGGGATTTTCTCTAGACAGTAAAAGTGTGTGTAGTTATTTTACGTCCTATCCTGCATTCGATACGTATTTAAAATCCTTTCACCCCTGTTAATTACGCTAACTGTTGGCTGCTGTTTGACGGTTAGTTCCTCCAGTCATAGAAAGATTTGTTGGTTAAATAAATAAACAAATCATAATCTACTGATAATCAATGGTGTCTGTGGAATGGAATAGTGTTGTATAAAATTAAGCAGTATCTCACTAGAGGGAGTGCCGTTGTGCTGAATATCAGCACGGCCGTGATGGGAGCGAGAGAAACAGTCTATCCGAGACACGAAGCTCGGTCCATCTGTGCAGGATCATTGAATCTACAGTATCTTCAAGTTCAGTCGCGAATAAAAGAATGAAATGAATGAAATGGCTCTCATGAGGATCGTCCCAGAAAAGCTAAAACTAGACTTCGACCTGCTTCGAACCAGAGGAGAAGTTCATTTAGAGTTCCCAGGCTTAGAAATCACCAATTAACAAACAGCTCCTCAGATTAGATCCTTCATGAACAGACCTAAATCTCTCAACAGTCTCGAGGAGCTTGTTTCCTATTCTGGAACGCCTTCAGTTCTACAGTGAAGAAAATATTACAAATAAAGAACGGTTCACGACTCAAAGATTAGTTAAAGCCCTGTTCGGGCTGGATTAGCTTATCTTTTGATGATCTGTAATACATTGATATTAGTTGTTATTTATGGAAAAATATAAGTAGACCATATTGTGCTTGAACATAAATATAAAATTCCTCCAAAACAGACTACATACAGGCTAATATCTATTACGTTTTTTAATCATTGTTCATTTTTTGGAAATGTTTTTTGGAAGTGTGGTTGGGGGATTTTTTTTTATTATTAAATTAATAAATAATTTATTAATTAATTAATAGAATTAATTAATTAATTTAAAAAATAATTGATTTTTATTTATTTATTTAATTTATTTATTATTTTTTAAACAAATGCTACACTTACTTACATTTTAGAAATCAGTGAATTTCTAAAAACTCGACATCTAACAGCTGGAACTATTCTATGACTAAGAATTTTTACAAGTGGAGAGAAGGAACTGTTAACCCTGACGATCGCTGAAAGTTTGAGAGCAACGAACAAATTCTGATTAAAGAAATCCCCCTTCTTACCTGGAGTGTCTGCAAACGCGGCGGGGTCGGGTGCTGGATCTCTGCTCGCAGTTTTCCGTGTCGCTCGAATTGCTGTCATAAGAAAGCGGCCGTGCAGCCATGTCCTCCAAATCCCACTGTGTTTATCGATAACGATCTGTCTGTAACTCTCATACCCTGTCCATGGATGGAGAAAAACCGATTCAGAAAAACTACAAATGATGAAACAGTTTGGTGATCGTACAAGTGGCGTTTAAGTCGAAGTTGTTGCCACATCCCTTATACAGTCCTGACCTCACTCCAAGCCATATCCACATGTTTGGGCCATTACAGGAGTTCCTCCGAGGCCGGCATTTCAATACTGAGAAAACTTTCTACCCTGATTGTATCCCAAGCACTAGTGAAACACTGGGATAAGTGCATTAGTGTAGCAGGAGATTATATAGAGGAATAAAGGGGAGTTTTTACTTTCATAAGTGTGTTCTGTACAATAAAAAGTCCCGATTTGACTTGAACACCCCTTGACTTGAACACTTTTTAAAGAAAGTAGCAGTTTTCACAAAAGAGAAGTCTGAAGAACGGAGATCATGTGTGCATGGAGTCTGCATGCTCTCCTCGTACTTGGTGGGTTTTCTCTGGGTTGTCCGGTTTCCTCCCACAGTCCAAAGACGTGTAAATTAGACTAACTGGCGTTTCCAAATTGCCCGTAGTGTATGAATGAGCATGTGAAGTTTGACCCGGAGGTCCTACCATGGTCATACAAAATGGGAATAAATACGTTGGTCACTATTGGCCTCCACGTTTCCTGGTTGGACTTCAACGTGTATCATGATATCTAGGTTTATCCTGTAATTCTGATACATTTAAGCATTTGACGCCTATATATCACATACCCTTTGGTAGGGACTTTGACTTTTTTTTTTTTAATCTCGATATCTAGTAACACTAAAAAAAAAAATAAAAAAAAATTTAATTGTATTTTAAAAAGTTGTATAAATTCATCCAACCCATCATTCTGTTCTACTCAAATTTACTGCGCTTTCAAATATCAAAAATACATACACCCACGCCACTACTGCCATCAGCTTGTGGATTGATGCTTAGTATTGACAGTTTTTATTACTATTGTTATTATTATATATGTGTGGTTTAAGTCGACTTGTGTCAGTGTGTCAGAAAGCGCTACCAGTGTTAAATCTATAGAAATTACACACTCACAATGTTAAAAACTTGTCACAAAGTGCTACCGGAATGTCAGAAAATGCTACCTACTGTAAACTTACTATTCTTATCTTTAAAAAAAATAATTTTTTTTTTAACTGTATGTTGGAAATATTGATAAAGTAGTGCAGAATGACTAATTCCTTCTGGTAGCAAATTTTGACAGGGTAATACTCCTAGCGTTTAAAGACTGCATTTAAATTGTATAATAATAATAATAATAATAATAATAATAGTAGTAGTAGTAGTTGGTATTTCCCCATAGCTGCAATATCTATAGGTGTAGCTGGGTAAATAATGAACCTTATTTCTTCTTGATGCATTTCTGTTTATAGGGACATATTTTCATTAAATCAAACACACACACACACACACACACACACACACATTAGTTGATTAATTTCCTTTCAGCAGCACGTCTAGAAATGTTGAAATTTAATATCCAGTAAACCTACATGACTAGCTAATGATTAGCTTTAACGGTTAGCATTGCACAGCTTCAACAAAACAAACTGAGCAAAGCATATATACATAGGTATGTAAGTAATTTCATAAATTTCTCACCAGTTTGCAGTTTAAATAAATTAAATCATCGCGCGTTGGAGTTTTATTACTGTCTCAGTAACTCAGACTTAATCAGAATCGGATTTAGAACGCTAATATTTTTGCTAACGCTAATTTTAATCCTCGGTAAACAGGAAGGCCCTGGCGGTGTCTCAAATAACTCTATCACCACCTTCCTCACGCGCACTATTTAGGGATGTGAACCGGAAGCCTAGGCAACCTATCTAGGTGACGTACAGTCCAATAGGAAAGCAGCCAGGCTGTTGCAGAGCGCATGCGTATTGGTAGAGTCTCTCTAAACTCATCCATGTTTGGAAGTCTGTTAAAATATAATCGTTTTTAAAAGTTTTTAAAAGCTTTATTAATCTTTTATAAAAGTGAAATGCATATTATATGTTCTTAAGTGCTCTTTTGGTGTTGCAAAGTGTATATGAACCAATACTTTAGGTCTCATATTACTGTAATGTTGATATCTAAATAAAATAAAATGAAAAATCAAACAAGTCAAAAATTCAATATGACAATGCTTTTAATATTACTCCTAAACTAAAAACATATATCAACATACATTTTCATAATCATTTCTGTTCAAAAATATATATCTTTTTTATTTATTTCTCTTTTTTTCTCCTTTTTTGCATTGCTTTAGGAAAAAAGAAATTGGTCCTGTTCTACAATATTTTTGGTTTCAGTAAACAGTATTTCAGCTCATAAATTAAAAACAGTGGAACCTCGGCATACAAATTTAATTTAGGTGAGTTCTTACGGTGAAAATGTGTATTGTGAAATAATTCAAATTCACATAATCTGTTCCAGCCACCCAAAAATAGAACTGATATTACCAATTTTTAACACTATACTCATACTTTTGTATATAAAAAAAATTATAAAGTAAAATATAAAATAAATAGACATTAAATCTCACGTAACCTTTCATGTAATAAAATTTTTTTGACAAAATAAATTATTTATGATTAAAGAATTTTTTCCACTGATGCAATCAAGTTTTGAACGGCTGCCAGATGTACGCACAACTTAGCCGGCGTTCGGTTTAATTCGTTCGTTCATATGCCGTTGCAAATTTCTTGCAAAAATTAAAATATTTAAGGTAACAGTTCGTAAGGAAGGGCATTCATATGCCGAAGTTTCGCTGTAAAAGAAATAAAGGTGCTTTTTCATACAGCTATTTTTCTAAAGCAAGAGTACTATAAAATGTATATAAAATATTTATAAGACATTTATAACAAGCAGAAGTACTTTCTAACAATCAGAAAAGTCCAAAAATCTATAAATCTATACAAATGCTTAAATATATAAATAGAAAAAAATAAATAAGAATATATTTAGAAAGAATGTGATAAAGATGAGAAGTTGGAACGTTATGCAGGTCGCTCTCGTAAGCATCCGTGTTTTATTGCGTATCCAGATTCTCCACTAAATCTCCGTTTTCTGTGTCTGAAGGAAAATCTTTGGATAACAAGTGCTCCAGGATGACGCGCTCGCTGCTCATTTTCCCATAATGCCGTGGGGCGGTGTGAATGTCCTGCATGTGCTCCTGCAGCCAGTCCTGTCTCTGCTGGATGTGTTTGCGCAGGCCGACGCTGTGCATTAGCTGGACCTCGCTGATGGCCCTCCGGCTGTTGAGAAAGCATCGGAGAAGATGAGTACGTGACGACAGTGTGACAACAGAGTGTTCTTGGCATGTAATATCGGAGAACACAATATGCAGTTACGTTAACAATAAATATTTTTAACAATGTCCTTTTCTGGTGCTGAGCAATTCCATGTTTTATATAAAGCAGAAGTTTTCGAATTAATGCGATCCAACGACTCGGAAACCAGAATGAAATAAACGTGACTGAAGTTTTTGTAGCCTAACTACAATGTTAAACATCTTAAAACTAAGGCTGTTGTGTAACAAGAAGCTATCTTGATGTGTCAGGATATCATCCGCCAGTTTAAAATAGAAATTAAGTAAATCTGAAGGACCAAAGCAATCTAATCTATACAACATTTTTGACATTGGGAGAAAACCGGAGGACCCGAAGGAAACCCACCAAGCACGGAAAGAACATGCAAACCCCATGCGCACAGACCCAAGGCGGGAATCGAACCCAGACCCCGGAGGTGTGAGGCCACTGTGCTAACTACTAAGCCACTGTGCCGCCTACACAGGGCACAGGCATGCGTGTCACTCACACACTCGCTATGGGCAATTCGGTGATGCAGCTTAGCCTGCAGAATTTGTTTTACCAACCATGGGGAGAACTCGCTAATTCCACATACACACACACAGACCCTACAGGTGCGAGGCCACAGTGCTAACCATTACCCAACTGTAGAGCAGTTTCCTCCACTAATTACTTTTTTTAAAAATTTACAAATAGAGAAAAAAGGAGGGGAAAAATAAAATGAAAGCAGCGATAAAATCCATAAATGTCACTAACCTCAGTGGTTTGCTGTCGGCCCTCATGCTGTTGTACAGAACACACACACACAGAAACACAATGGTTTTATGCAAAGCTCTGATGGAAACCATTGTTTGTTTCTTTGTTTTCTATTCTTTATACCTGTAAAAAAAAAAAAAAAAAAAAAACAGGGTTAAAACTTTAGACTGAACCTGAAACTCAGGAGGAAGACAACAAATATCCTGCATCATAATGTATTACAGGTATAATAATTATTATTTATTATAAAGTTACTCACTTGTTGTCCAGTCCTGCAGTGTGTGTGTGTGTGTGTGAGAGAGAGAGAGAGTGAGAGAGTGAGAGAGAGTGTGTAAGAGTCCAGGTTGGGAAGCAGAGATATCAGTGCTGGAGCAGACACGCGCTCCTTTTATACCCGCGGCTCATTGATGCGCGCCTTCATTAAAGAGCTCGTGATTGGAGCGCGCATGCGCAGTGCAAGCCCGTCCACTTATAGCGCGCGCGCGCGCACAAACGCACGCACACACAAACACACGCGCGCGCGCTTAACCCCGCTTTCGTCATTTTTTTTTCTTTCGTCACCTGATTATTAATTAGGCTTTAAATCTAAACTTCAGCAAACTGAGTGAGGACCGGAATAAAGCAAGAGGGAGAGAGAGAGAGAGACAGAGAGAAAGAGAGAAAGAAAGAAAGAGAGAGAGACAGAAAAAAAGATATTATTATTATTATCATTATTATTATTTACCTTGCTTTAATCTTTTTAAAATAATGTTCAAGTGTCTATTTATTATGGACTGCAGAACTAAATGTCTATACTCTTATTTTATATACTTTTATTATACAAATACTTTTATGCTATTATTCTGTTTTTATCTTCTCTTCTTTTTATTTTTATTTATCTACTCCTGCTGTTTTCTTCCGACTTATTTCTAAGCCAATAAATCATTTTATGAGAGAGAGAGAGAGAGAGAGAGAGAGAGAGAGAGAGAGAGAGTGGGCAGGAAGAGATAGTAAGAGAGTCTGACAGACAGACAGACAGACAGACAGGTAGATAGATAGATAGATAGATAGATAGATAGATAGATAGATAGATAGATAGATAGAAGCTAAGATTGTGTGTGAGAAAGAGATAATGAAATATTAATATTCATTATTATTATTATTATTATTAATATTATGTGAAGGTTGCTTGTCCATACTGTCTGTGTCCGTCTTACTTATAACCTTCTCCAACATTACAATCCAGTTAACATGTTCAGTCATCAAAGCCTTAAAACATGACTTAACATAAAACGCAGATCCTGACATCACAGCCTTATTAGTAGAATCAGACACGACCAAACCACTCGTCCCTGCGACCTCCTGCTACAGCTCCAGGTGTCAGGGGAGCAGAAAAAAAAACCCTGTCCTACTTTTACAGAGTTGAGATGACTCAGTAGCTAACTGTGAGAGAAGTTTTCTAAATGCGGCGCAGGAATGACTGCCATGACAGACAGAGGAACC
Source organism: Clariallabes melas (assembly GCA_030014275.1). NCBI lineage: Eukaryota > Metazoa > Chordata > Actinopteri > Siluriformes > Clariidae > Clariallabes > Clariallabes melas. The sequence goes on along the minus strand of JAQMYI010000002.1, from coordinate 29,619,369 downwards.
AAACAGCTCCAACCCATAGATCTTCCCTCATGGTCCGGTCAGCGTTTCTAGGGTTTCTCTCCAAGCATGAGAAGATGACGACAGAGACCTGGCAGTCCAGGGATGTCGTCTGCTGTGAATCCTATCGCTGAGGGTTGATCTGATGGTGCTCATCTCGCTTTCCGGAGATGTAGCTTTCTGAATCTTGGCCACGGCACCTGTACCTGTACTTACACAGTGATTTACAAGCATTCCATGAAACAAACTTTACAACTGTTAAGTAATTTAAGTTGTTCTTACATGCCTTATTAAGATGATTTACGAGCCAGCATGTCACACGGCGCTGACAGCCCTTCTGCAGACCCCCTGGTGGTTTTTCTTTTCTTGTTTAGGGCCTCATGCGGTCATGGCTTGTTTAGAAGACACCCACAAAGATATTGACCTTTGCCCTTGACATCAGATCCTAAACCTTTTCAGCATGCTCGTAAGCAGGATAGAGAAACTGTAGTTCTCATTACCTCATGCTTGACCAATGCGAGCCCCATCATTTCAGGTATGTGTGTGTGTGTCATTCCTGTGTGAGTGGAATTAAAATAGGAGATGCATACACTCAAATTTGGGCATGGACCTGTGTCATCACACCAACTCCATAGATGTAATAATCTGCTTATTCAGTACATTCAGGTCATTCAGGTACATTCTATTAGAACCAGCATTAATATTTTCAGGAATTTGAGCTACAGTAGCTCTTCTACTATCTGACTATCTGACCATTTTGGTTCATACACATTCACATTCCATACAAACTCAAATAATTATTTTGATTGTGTAAAGCTGCTCTGCTGAATTGAATTGAATTGAATTGAATTGAATTGAATTGAATTGAATTGAATTCTATTGGATCAGACTAGACTACACAGGCCGGTCTTCACATCAGTCCCACATGCATCAGTGAGACTTGACCGCACATGACCCTGTCGCCGGTTCACTGGTTTTCCTTGCTTGAGTCCTGATAGAAAGGTGTTAGAACACACAGTACATTACCACCATGATCTCTTTGAGTAAAAGCAATTTTAATAAAAGTGATCATTCATAATTCCAGAATTCTTTCCTACTTAAAAGGATACTTCTTTATCTTTTTTTTTCTTTTGCATGTCTGTTTTAAATTAAAATTGAGATGTACAGTATATCATTATGTTACCGTACAGTACCAGTCAAAAGTTTGGACACAAGTTTCGATTTATTTTCTACATTCTAGAACAATATTAGACTTTTTTTTTTAACTAACACTAAAAAAATAACACATATGACATTAGGTAACTAAGTAACAGCAACATGAACAACAAAAAGTTGTTCTTACAAGAACATTATTGTGTCAAGTGCTTTTGCAAAACCCATCAAGCTCCATGATGAAACTGTCCCTCATGAAGACCTTCCCAGGAAATCAAGACCAAAACTGACCTCTGCTGCAGAGGAGAC
>JAQMYI010000002.1:29575363-29587445 GCA_030014275.1 Clariallabes melas | reverse complement strand
GGGATGGGGGGTGGAGGGGATGGGGGGGGGGGGAGCTGAAACTCTTGTCCGCGTTCGTCACACGTTAGACAGATAAAAAGATGAAAAGCAGCCTGGAGGTAACACCTGCGCACACGGACACGGACTTACTTCCTAATAACGTCTGAACTGCTCTGAAACAAGAGGAGACTTTAATTAGAGCAGATGTGTTCAGAGACACCGGCGACAGGAAGCAGGATAAAATCCAAAATCTTAATATCCAGCGGTTTAAACATCCGTGTCTGTTCCTTGCTGAATTCTTCTCTGCACATAAATGCTGTAAGATACATACAGGATTCCTCCGCACAGGAAACTCGAAAAAGGAAAACTTACAAACCTTTGGCCAGGTTTGGACGTTTACTAAGATTGATGAAGGCGGCGGTGTAATAATGAGCCGGCTCGGGGAAAAGCAGTGTTTAATGAGGCACTGGACTCGAGAAAAATAATGGTCTTTAACGTGCATTGGGTGCTGATGACCCTCTCGAATAAAAAGAATGACTGCAGAGGACTGTAAAGTCTCACCGCTCACACCGACTCACGGACGCTGCATGTTTTAAAAATAAATTGCACTTCTTTAATCATAAGGGTTGGTGTAATAAGACGTAGGGTTAATTCTTACTCAAGTAATATTTGTATATTTAAACATTCTAACGCTGAAAAAAAAAAAGTCATTCAGAAGTCCATAAAAAAAAAAATTGGGCAATTTTACACAGAAGAAAGGATTACGTGACTGCTACAAGCTCTGTACTACATTAATGAAAGTATATAAAGTAAGTGTCTAAAACCCAAAACGTACGTTTTCCCCCCAAAAAATTAATAACTGTTTAATTTAACAGCAATGTTCTCATAACTCTCCCATATAAAATGTACACATGTAGCGGAATGTAGACGATTATTTACTTTACTGTCATGTGATTTCTTAAATTGGATTAATTCGCATAATTAAAACAATAATTAAACAATATCGCACACGAGAGGGAGTGCTGTTGTGCTGGTTATCAGCACAGCTGTCATTAGTTCGTAGGCACGATGGCGCAGCCCAAGTACAGAAAATATCACAGCAGTGCTAATATTCAGTACAACAGCACATACCGGCACATACCTAGACATCTGTATGCTTTTTTCTTTTTTATGTTATTGATTTATCTTAAGAAAATAAGGTATGTGCACCTTTTTGTGCATTCCTCATGTGTTCAAGAAAATACGGCCCATTTGTCTCTCAAGTTTTGTAAAAGTTTATATGTTTACAAGTTACTTATTCATTCATTTATCTTCTATACCGCTTATCATGTACAGGGTTACGGGGGCCTGGAGTCCATTCCAGGAGATTTAGGGTTCAGGGTGGGGTACGTTTGGGAACGCCAATTAGCCTAATCTGCATGTCCTTGGACTGTGGGAGGAAACCGGAGTACCACGGAGGAAACCCACTAAGCACGGGGAGAAAACAAACTCCATGCACACAGACCTTAAAGCGGGAATCGAACCCTGACCCTGGTGGTGCAAGGTGACAATGCTAACCACTATGAAGAAATTTTATGTCTTCACTTTAAACTTTACTCAAAATCAAAACTGCGGTATCATATACAGAGTGAGGCAAAAAATTTACACACACTTCAGGAAAAGAGAAATAGCATGATGTATATTATATTAATATAATATTCATAATATCATCTTATTATCGTAATTTTACTGTATATATTAATATATAACGTATAGCAATAAATTACGTATTATTTATATTTATATACGTTTTTCTTTTCCTGAAGTGTGTATACATTTTTTTTGGTTGACTCTGTATATATACGTAAGCCTATATATTATAATAAACTTACAAGCTAATGGGTCCAACTTTTACTTCTAAACTTTTTACTTTTTCAAGCTCTTCTACGTCAAAGAAAAAATATCTGCTTTTAAAAATGACTTTTCATCCACTTGCCTTGTGGCCACGTCTCTCAGAATCACAAAAGTGTGAACCCTTATTCCTTCCGCCTTTGTTCTTTCTACGTCTCTAATACATACTCGCTGTGTCAGACAGATGTGTCAGAGCTGCTAACAAGAACATTCTAACAGGCAGCCAGAAAACAGAAAGCAGAATTTCCAAACCACTAAAACACTAATGTGTATGTGTGTGTGTGTGTCAGAGCATGAGACGACTCTTTTGTTCCTTTCAGATGTGAGTCGACGCAGGAGTCTGAGCTCAGATTAATTATAAGGAGAGGCTTTACTGCGCAAAGAGACCACAGGTGCGCTCACCTGTTTGTTATATATTATTGTTATGTTTGTTGTATATTATTCATATGTGGATGAAGTACTTGTGTTCAGTGAAATGTCTTTTCTGACCCGTTGTTTCCTTTGAGTTGGTCGCCAGTTCCCATCCACCCCTTAAACCTGTCCTATTGTGCATTAGCTACCAGCAGGAGAGACAACCAATCACACCTTCTCGAACCCTTCCTTATGCTGCGTAACAGCTGGAAGAAAGCGCTGTTTGCCCTCTTCCACATACACGAGCTCCGAGATGCCTACAACTAGCTAGTGTCATTGTGATTGACAGATGAGTGTGACTATGCCCCTCCCACATAGAAAGCCTGGGCATATTTTGCTCCCTCTGTGTGTTCAGGCCACTAAAGTCTAGTTTCGCGAAAAAAATCATAAATGCCACAGCTAGACAAGACGTAGAACCCTTACTGATGTGTTTTATAAAATAATGCAGTCATGCGCACAATATCACATTAAAAATGGATTCTGGGATTCTGAGCAGACCTGAGTGAAGAGCCAGGAGAGCTTCATGTGCTTGTTCCCGGCGTAGCTGCACTCCAGCAGGCGCGGACGCCCGTTCACGTCGACCAGGCACTTGTTATCGTTGTCATCGATAGTTGGGCTCAAGACGCCGACGCGCAACTGCCCCGAGCTGGTGTAGTACACGTTCTGAAATGATATTATGAAGCATTTATTGAATCTACAGCTTAGAGCCATGAATACAGTACGCACAGAAAAGAAAGAAAATATGAGACAGAGATGAATTTTTTTGGATTTGTTCCAGAAGGCATGAAATAAGCCACCCACGTCTAGAAAGGCTTTAATACAGACTGCGTAAGAAGCTTATAGTTTTATAAAGTGACAGCCGTTCTTAAGTATTTATTATTATTACGTCTTTTCTTACAGCACATAATACGCACATGCAGTGTCTTCCGAGATTTGTACTTTTATACATTAATTATATATATATAGGGCAGACCTGACTAGTCTCTAGGAGAAATGACAAAAAACACTACTGGAGTTACATGACGAATTATTTCCTTTTGGCTGCACTTTAATAAAAAGAGCTGTGTGCTGATCGAAAGCATCCTGTAAGGGTGAGACAGAGGGAAAAAAAGAAAAATCCAAATCCTCCAGCATTTGCTGCGGGTTTGATCAGGATCAGTAACGCATGTGTCTTTGTCCTGCTAAGCCCAGAATCGATGCTAAGACTTTAATCCACAGCTCTGGTGGAAAATTAGGCCTTTTTGGACCACTTTGTGTGAATGTATTTTAGAGACACCTGTTCCGGCTGTGGAAGGGAAAGCTGTGTTGTCAGGTTGGCTAGATAAGTTTACATAAGACTTATCATACAGAAAATGTGTGCGGCCAAAGAAGCTACTTCGGAAGTTTTTGCAACATGGAAGTGACAAATCTCGCTTCCCTACAAAATTAAAAATTAAAGTTTCTAACTTTAGCTGTTTTGGAGAGACGATATGTGGCCCAAAAATGGCCATTTTCAGCGTTATACTGTCTCGCTTCAAACAATAATCATTTAAAATGCTAATGATTCATATTTCTTTATGAGTATCGATACTAAAATTGGTGTAAGCTTCTAGAAGCATATGAACTGGAAAATTCTGGCTTAAATTAAAGCTTTCCATGCAAAACCAAGTTTTTTTTCACCAAAAAAAATCTGTAGTGTCCGTAACCATGTCAAATTCATATTGCAAAATCTTAACAATTTTGCATTTTAGAATAATACAGTACACTTTTTCAGGTTTATGTCATTTCATGTGAAATCTAAATTGGCTAAGTTTCATCTGAATGACAGTTAAGACCGGTGAAATACTTGAATTCAAAAAAGTAACTGACACTACGGACATAAAAGGGCATGAAACTGTATTTAGCCACTGTATTTCTATTTACTGATAAAAATATAAATGTGTAGCATATTTACAAAAAACTGAGCATTTTTTTTTTACAAAAAAGAAACATTAAATATTATGAAAAATAATGTTATATGATCCTATCTGAAAATACACTTTTTTAACCTAGATGAGACACTTTTTTAGCAGCAATACCATGTTTTAGCCAAAAAATTAATTTTAGGTCCCTGAGGTTTTTAAATTTTTCATTATCAGGGTAACGTTTTAAGAAAGTGATGTCAGCGCTGGTGATGTCTCGGGGTATTTCCGGATAGACAGATCTTGTCAAAGGAAGGTCCCTTAACTGACACCCCCTCAATAGGGAGCACAGAGTACTGGTTAAAGTAGAGTGTGGAACAGAATGCAGCCAAAATCCTGGTACAGTACGTCAGATGCGCAAACAGTAATTGTGTGAACTTGAGCATGTGAACTGGGAATTGGAGTCCATTATAGTCATCACGTTTGCGGTCTGAGGTACACTCCGGGAAATGGAGTCAGACATTTGGCAGGCATGCTTATGCAGAGCGACTTACAATTATCGAATTATACATCTGAGCAGCTTGGTGGTGCTGGGGTTTGAAAATGTGACTTTCCAATGAGCTGTCTTAACCACCGAGCATGACAGAATGTTTCCTTGTTAACTATTCTTGGCTGGTTTATTCATTTGTTCATTCACCAAAATTGGTTTAGAGAGAGATTTTCTAGTCACAAAGATTATTTGTACCCTGGTTTTCTGTATTTTGTGTACCAATGCACCAATCCGGCATGACATTAAAACCAACCTGGGTTTTGTGTTCCCCTTGTGCCACCGGGGCAGCTCTGCACCCCCTCGCAGGGTCTCAGCGGTGTACTTTCGTGTCTGGAATCAGGATGTTGCCGGTGGATTCTTGGGGGCTGTGGGTTGCGGGATGGGGCCTCCATGGATCAGACTTGTTTGTCTGTGGCATCCCATGTGTGCCCTATCAGATTGGGATCTGTGAAGTTTGGAGGCTAAGTCAGACCTTGGGATCTTTGCCTGCTGGGCCCCATGTGCAGTGGGCTGGGGTGCAATGGTACCTTTCTATTGTGGCCAGCATTGACTTTTGTCAGAGATTTGTGCTACATTGGCTTTTCTGTGGGATTAGACCGGACAGGCTAGCCTTTGGTCTCCATTAGTGAGCCTTGGATGTCCATGATCCTATCACCAGTTTGCAGGAATATAGTTGGTGGTTTAGTTCACCTGGAAGTGCTGTTGATGTCATAGCTAACTGGTGTTAATTGGACTTGTTGGTGTTAGCAGTAATTAAAAACAGTTTGAAAAATGTAATCAAAGGTTTCAAATGGTTACTTGAAATATCATCATCATTTCGGGTTATACCACCACTATTATCAAAATAACCATGGAAGGTACATCTCCACTAATCTTCACCAGGGAGCACTGTGGCCGTCCTTACTAACCAAAAAATTCCATAACAGTTAAAAACTCTTTTTTTGTGCATCCTGTGTGAGGTAATCTGCAACGCAAAAACAGAGCCGGCCATGACGTTCCACCGTCATCAGTCTACAGGCTATACTGAAATAAACTCTTTATTATCATCCTCACTGTAGAAGAGGGAAATGCTGAAACTGATACTGCCTCTGCTGCAATATTTATGAGGACGGTTTTTCAGAGCTAAGCATCAAAGACACAAAGGTAAAAGGAAAAAAAAAGTGTGCTTACTAAAAATACAAAGAGTTATGTTAAGGAGCTGCTTTCTATATTCAGGTGCAGCACAGTTCCTGGTGAGAGCTCCCTGGTTTGACAGATCCGAGTCGATATTGATCTCGGGGTCGGGCGCGTTCTGTCATTCTCGCAGTAATACGCGAGAAATTTTCCAGCTATGACACCACGTTCAAATGTAGTCAATAACCAGGCTGTAAAAAGAGACTTGAAGTTCACTTTGACGTTTCCAATTTGAAACTTGAAAGGATAATTCAGAGGCAGAGCGACAACAGAAACTCCTTTAAGGCTGAAATAGTGTGTAAGGACTCCTGAGAAAGGGCACACGGTTAATGGATGTGTTTTATAAGTGTGCAGTTCATTAAATGTCCACTAGGACATACTGGCTCCGAAAGTGAGCCACTCCCCATGTTAAAAAACCCCTACTTTACAACACTTTTGCAGTCAGGTAAAAAACAGATTTCTCATTCATGACACCTGTACGGGGATGAATTTTTATGTTTCTCGTCAGTTCAAAATTATACTAAGCCATAAATTATGCACATGTCAATCTGCTACCTATCTGTAATGCATCATGTTAGCTAACCAGCTAGCTGAAATCATGGTAGTTTAACTCGACACAGGATGATGTGTAGGGTCTGGATGATGGAGCTGTATCAAATGCAAATTAATATCAGCAAGTAAATTTATGTTAGACACCTTAGTATTTTTAGATTGCGCTAACTGAGTGTTAAAAAACCAACAGCCCTCTCAGAAGCCCTGCGTAAGGGCTCTTACAGTATAAGTATTATTACATCCCGTGGTGCGGGTTAGAGAGCAGAGTACCGGATGTGTTGTTCAGAATGCCGTGTTAAGGAATTGCTGCAGTATTAGAGGGAAACACTGTAAAGTCGATAACACATTTAAAGTCGATAACAGTAAGTCTGTTTCATCATTTCACCCTGTTGTTGATTAGTTTCCTATAACAGCACGCCGACACCCACACCACCAAGTGTTTTATTCCTATAAAGCTCTTTTGTAATTCGTTATAAAACATTACAAACATTTATTCCAAACCAACTTTATTTTTTTTTTTAATAATAATAAATAAAAAAAATAGACGGTTGTTTTAAAAGTATTGGCACCCGTCCGTTAAAATTAGTTGAAAAATGAAAGCGAATGAAAAAACGGAGAGGAAAAGCATTTACAGTAAGAGAGCTTTCACCACACAAACAGCTCTTTCCGTCCTTCTGGCAGGTGCGGAGCAAAACGTTGGGCAAAGAAGCAAAACAGAACGAAATGAGCTAAAACAGAAGGCTGTGCAGAGACGGGGTTCAGTTCTGCTTCAGGGAAAGGGTTTTAGTGCTCAGTGCTTTGCAGCTTTTCTGCAGGAAAGTAAGTGACACTGAGTAAGTGAAAGCTAGCTTCCTATTCACTGACAGAAGAAATGGAGATTAAACACGTTACACAGTATCGCCCACAATTATTGGCCCCCATCAGTATATTTACAAAGAAAAAATGCATTAAAAAAAATGATTGAAAATGAAATATTAATATTCAGACATCAGACATGCACATTACAGACGGCTAGGTGGAATTTGTGTGTGTGTGTGTGGTGGTGGTGGTGGTGGGGGGGGTTGGAACATTACCTGGTTTATCTACTGATAGCTAACTGATTTGCTTTTCTGCTGTTTTGTGAAAAAGTCTAATAAACGATGCGATGATAAAAGGGATTAATAGTGCTATATTAAAACTCAGTTCATCCAATGTAAGGAATAGAGTGTATTAAAGGAAAATAATGAACAACATAAAGTGAAGTTGTTTTTATTATTATTATTATTATTATTATTATTATAGATTGAGGTAGATCAGGTATTATATAGTTGTATAACATCAGGATTAACAACCTGGGGTCCAGGCCCTGGCTGTGAGGCTATGAGGTAGTTGGAATTAAATTTGCACACGTTTAATATGATCATAATTACACACTTACAGTATTATTAAAAATATGCATAGAAAACTATTTATTATATTATATATAACTATTTTATATATCTCTATATATATGATAAAGTCAAACTCTTGAGGAGGTTTTCTTTTCTTTCTTTCTTTCTTTCTTTCTTTCTTTCTTTCTTTGGGGGGGAGGAGGGGGGGGTCATGGGGGGTTTAACCCAAATACCTAAGTAACAGATAGGCCTTATGTCATCACATAAAGATTTCCAGTGACAGCTAAAGGAAGCTCGTTCCACCACCTAGGAGCCAGAACAGAAAACAGCCTGGATGCATGTCTTCCTCGATCCCTGAGAGACGCTGTGACCAGCTTCATCTCTGACTGTTACAAAACCCTGACACTGGAGATTCCTTCCATAATGTTAAATAAACATCTTCTTACAGAAAAGGTAAAATGTGTTTATTAGTGGTTAGTGCAGGTTGTTATACAAGTTCCCTAAAAAATTAAATAATTCGAACGAGCACGTGATTTGCAGCTGGACTTCCGTAAGTTTTTAATGAGATTAATTTATTTTAAAAAATCAGATTTAAAACTTTAGTGGTACTGCAAAATAAAAAAAATGACATACATAAGAATAACAGATGGCAAAGGAAATTAAATGCACAGCTGACTAATGATGATGAAGAGATTCACTTATAATAAGGGCAGATTTAGTGTTAATGTGATCTGTGCAGAAGGCTGTGATTTCAAATCCCGTAAGACCCTAATGATCCACTCTCGGTGGTCTGCTTGTATTTGTTAGTTTTTCTTAACTAAAATCAAACATATGAATAATGTGTTACTGTAGTTCACAAGAAAAGGCAGTTTATTACATTACTCTGAGACTGTGCAAAATGTTGCTGCAAAGCGTCAGCAGAAACGCTCCCGTATAACACTTGGCACCGGTATGTCTCCTCCTTTGAGAGTACCTAGTTATGATGTTAGCAGATGTGAGCGTTTCTGCTAACCTGAACAAAATGCTAATGAACGGTGCAAACTCAGATGCTTCACGTCTTGTTGATATTTTTTATGTTTAGCGTACTAGTGGATCATCGCATCAGTATGAGTACAGAGAGAGAAAGAGACTTTTTATTTTCAGATTGATGATGATGATGATGATGATGATGTGATGTGGATAAAGCATCAGGCCAGAATTAACTCCACCGTAATTAAAACTAATGATAAAATCCATTTCATATATTTATAATTCATTTTCAGATTATTATGCACGGCAGACCCGAGCTCTCCGGATAAGCTGATATTTATTTTTTAATAGTATTTTTGCTGATGCACGACCCGGCAGCATCACGCCTTCACGTGCAGCTTTTCTACAGCAACCTCCTGAGTCAAGGTTTATGCATTTAACATTAGGGAGGTTTTTTTTTTTTCCCCCTGCAAATTTTTCTGAAACACGCCAATCATCCGTTTCGAAGAAACGCTAGCACAGCATAACACAGAGCGATAAAGCTGCTCAGTCTTCACACCCAACACAATGGAGGGGAAAAAGCACCACATGACATGCAATTAAAGATTTTTCCATGAAACTACAGTATGAAGAAGAGGAGGATGCTGAGTCGTTTCTTTTATTGTTGGTCCGAACGACAGACTGTAGATTATTTAAAGGGCACGAAATACACAAACGAGATTTACGCCCACATTCAGCCACTTTTGGAAGGAAGCTTTTATTTCAACTGACTTATGAGTGAGACAGAATTACAGTCAGAGTCGCAGTATCAAATCTTAAAGACTTTGTTTACGAGGCCGAGAGTCATAGTAGTAACAATAACAACACTATATACTGCAGTCTCGCGCAAATTACAGTAATTAGCATTTTCTCCAGCAGCAGCTCTGACAATAGTGCAGCTGCAAATCACGGGTTTATATTAACCGTGCCTTATGGTTTCTATAGTTCAGCTCATATATAAGGAGTTGTACAGTACGCCCGAGCCTTCACGTCTTCAATGTTCGATCCAAGACTGATTTTTTTTCCTTCTGTTTATTTAGAATGTATGGAAGGAGTCTCCAGTGTCAGCGCTTTGCAATAATCTTCAGGTCAGAAGGGTTAACAGTTTCCCCATTTATTACTAACATGAAAAGTTTTGCCTTTTTTTATAAGCGCAAACAAGGACTAACCGGAGACTCACTTACTTATTCTAAACAAACACCTTCAAACAGGAATGAATCGAACCCTTGACTCTGGAGGTGCGAGGCCACCATGCTAACTCACTACACCACTTTATCACCCACAGTATAATTAAACAGCTAAAATAAATATCTAATATAAATATAACATATATACAGTGGTACCTCAGCCCCACCACACGATGTTTTTGCCTTAAGACGTGAAATTTGCCTCTGTATACTAAGCATTTTCAGCATACAATCAAACAAACCTAGCTGAAATGAACGCTGGCTAAGTTGCCTGTACGTCTGGGAGCCGTTCAAAACGCGTTTGCATTAGTAGAAAGCCAAGAAAAGTGAGTTTACATTTTTTTGTGTTTGTTTTTTGCATTTTGTGCAAGATTTAGTGAAGACATCCACGCGTCCCAAGATTGTTAGCAAGAAGAAACGGGAGCGGCGTTCAATTTGGTTTTTAAAGCAGCCGTGCCAAGAGGAATCATAAATTAAAGTGAGGTTTAATGTCTATTTACCTCATATTTTACTTGTCTTTTTCTAAACATTTTGGATTTTTTTAATACACAAAACCATGATTACAGTGTTGGAAATCGGTAATGTTGCTAATAATTTTGGGTGGCTGTAATCTGCATTTACATTATTTCCTATGGGAACATGCGTTTCACATTACTAACTGATTTGTTTTTCTGCTGTTTTGTGAAAAAGTCATAAATAAACGATGCGATGATAAAAAGAATTATAGTGCTATATTAAAAATCAATTTATCCAAGCAAGAAATAACACACTTGATAGTGTATTAAAGGAAAATAATGAGCAACACAAAGTGGAGTTGTTTTTATTATTATTATTATTATTATTATTATTATTATTATAGAATGACTCATCAGGAACTGAATAGGGGGTTAAATTATGAGGCGAGTATTTAAGGTCCAGAACTCGCTTCCTACAGTAATTTAACCCCCTATTCAATTCGTATACAGAGGTTTCACTGTATATATAAATTAGAGAAGCTATTTCATACGTTTTTCTGACAGTCGAACACGTTATCGATCAATAACGTATAGATGATTAATCATTAATGATAACCAGATGCACGTTCGCCATCTTTATGTTTTATTTAATCAGTTCTACAATTCCGTGTCTCCCCACACACTGATTTATTTCTAGACGTCTGCCTCAGTATCAACGCTGGCCTCCACTTTATTCATTTTGTATTTTTTTTTATTATTTAAAATGGATAAAATCTTATTTAATTGCACACAGAGCATTGATTTGCTCACACATCACATCTGTAGCTGCGCTTTCCGGTATCACTCAAATGTACAATGTCTTCCCTTTTGAGTCTGCTTCCTCTCAATGGTTCTTCATCATGGCACTTCAGGGAGTTTTTCTTTGGCACTGTCACCTCTAGCTTTCTCATTATGGAGCAATTGATAAAGTTATGCATTTATAAATCAGTACATTTCTTTAATTTAACTATAAATATATAGTATAAATGATGTGCAAAAGTCTTGAGCCAGCCCTCATTTCATCATATTGTGCTTCCAAAGAGCAAGACTTTCTTTGATGTTTTATGGGGAACAGTTCTCCTGGCTTCTTGAAGGCTTTCATTTTCAATTCAGTCCCTGTACCTCAGCAGGTTCACAGGAATGGTTTTGTGTTTGTTGAGACACACAGTGACCTTGAAACCCATTCAAGCATAAAAAACCATCTAACTTATGGCATGAACCAGTGAGAAACTGGTGAAACAGGTGCAGATGATAACAGATGATCAAGTCGATGATTAGTCTTACTGCTGATGCTGACTGCTGAGTGGTTGGAACGGACGAGAGGGGAAATGAGGTCGCTGCTGAGGCTGTTTCATAAACAATACATCTTTAAATTGTATCTTTAGGCACATTGCAGCCTGTTGTAGTGAAAAATTTGTTCCAATTTCTTTCATTTAATCTACATCATTTAATTTCATTTCATTTAATATGAAAACATGAAGAAGCTCAAGCTAGAGGTCTGCATTCCCGCGGGACCCGACAAGATTTTTTGCGGCGCGGGAATAAATTTACAAACAAAACGCGGTAGCGGTCGGAAACTGGTGTAATT
>JAQMYI010000002.1:29361444-29382185 GCA_030014275.1 Clariallabes melas | reverse complement strand
TACTTTAAACAAAACATACTTAAGTAAAAGTAAAATTACAGATTTTAAAAACTACTTTAAAAAGTAGAAGTACACAATAAATCTACTCAATTACAGTAATGCGAGTAAATGTAATTCATTACTTTCCGCCTCTGGTCACTACAGTAAAGTAATGTTATATATTTATTAAAAACAGTGATTGAGTACATTGTGCTTAATATATGATAGTAGCCTAAGATTTCCAAACCCAAGAAGTGTGCTGTATTATAAGCAAAAGGAGCTTTAACAGACACTGAGAAATGAAATTAAAACACATCAATAGCTCTTGCCTTTTTAGTGCTATAATTCCATCGGACTCTGAAGCTATCATTATGTTTAAGCATTTTAAGCAGACCACACCTCTGGAGTCTCCGTGTCCCTAATTAGCACCAAGTTCTGTTACCTGCTCTGGATTACTCATTTCTGCTTTCAAAGCACAATTTCATTGTCAATCAAGAGTAAGAGTGGAAGTCGGTTTCTCCTCCACACGCCTTCCTGTGATGTCTCTCAACATCTCCTTCTGCGTGTTTTCATTCCAGGGAGGAAACTCACAGTTTGTGCTTGTCTCCTGTGCCCAGCCCAAGGCTAAAGGAAAGAGGAATTTATCAGTTCACTCAATGTAAACTGTACTCATATTTTATGAGAAATGCCACATTCCACAATTTGAAATCATCAGTGAGATAGACATTATCTTCAGCTGAAAGTCATTCCCATTTCCTTGTAAGAAACAGCATTTTAGATCAGAATGTACTTAAAGGAAACCATTAGTGCAATCAGGTTGAATAAATTTCAAGAATGTAAATTTATTTTGGTCATTATAATAATGGTCATGAATTATAAAAAAAAAAAAAAAAAGTTTTTATTTAGTCTGGGTGAACAAGCAAAATATGCCCTTTGGGTAAAAATCCACAAAGTTGCTCGACTATTTATACTTTGTGCCTTGCGGTGATAGAGTGTGTAACAGGCTCCTCATGGATAGTGTTTTCCACAGGAAACGAATGACAGCTCAGATGACTAACATACCTGAACATCATCCTCCCTCTAAAATTACCACTATGCTGTCAGCAGGTTTATGTCTAGCTATCATTCATACATGGTGTCCATGGTGATGGACAGAAAAGCCATCAACATGAAAATGCTTCCAGTAAAGCTCACGTTCAGAGCTGATACATGGGCAGAGTGAGATCAGCTGTTCCAACATAGTCAGAGGTCATGCTGATCTAGAAACAGGATAACTATGACCTGGACTTCTTAAGGAACAGTTGAAATGATGTATGTCAGTGTAAGTGACGGTGATATCAGTTGGCATGCTATGTATCCAAGTCTACACACTGCACATGGCCTTGGGTAATCCATGACTGTTATCTATGTTTTTAAAGATTAATACCATACACACACTTTCGTTCAACAAACAAAAAGGTACCTCAAGTGTCCTCTACAAGAGGATAGAAAGCTTATCAATACCGTATCAATAATAGCATGAGTTTATTAAGGGGAACGAGGATTAAAAACATGAGGTACCATCAAGCTTCCATTGGTTCATCTTCCTCTAGACACTTTATCCAGGGTGGATATATAAACTAATGCAGGAGAGCCATGGATACAACACCACAACTTCACGGGGCTCCACTTATATATACTTTCTCACACTTGTCCACACCTAGGAGACTTTTATAGTACCTAGTGATTTTTGGACAAAACCCAGAGATCCTGTAACAAACCCACATGAATGCTGAGAGAATCTAGACAGTGCATGATCGGACTGGAGACCCAGGGGCGATGAGGTAGCAAGCCTGTGTCATCGAATTAAATGGTTAGGAAACTAATTTATTCGTTATGTTTCCATGTAAACATATTGTAATCTAGAAAACATGGAAACATGCCCAGAATACATTATATTCCTTTGTATTTAAAAAGAGTTATTTTTAAATACATTAATTATTAAATAACTAATAAATAATTTTTAAATAACTGTTTAAATTTACTGTTATTCAAATTCATATCAGCTTGAACTATACAGTTATTATACTATTTGGCTGAATGTTTTCCTTTAACTGTGTAATATGGATAATTAAGTTGTATATAAATCTATATGTATCTATATCATCATCTACTGTATATCAATAATCATCACCAAAATCCAAAAGAGTAAAAAAAAATTTTTTTTAATATTGTGAAAAAAAAGTTAATTTTCTTTCATAATTTAAGCTTTCGGTCGATCTTAGGAAATCTTCTAGTTTTTTTTTTCATGAGCTGCAAGCCATGTTCATTTAAATGGAAATAGAAAAGTCATGAAATATTTCACTTTACATGTAATGCATCTCAACTATATGAGTTTGACTTTTAAATTACTAAAGAAAATTTACTTTTCCATGATATTCAAATTTTTATTATTATTATTATTATTATTATTACTAGAGACAGAAATTATTAATAAGCATATGGCTATATAATATTAAACATTCATTCATCATCTATACCGCTTTATCATTATATAGGGTCGCGGAGGCCCTGGAGTCTATCCCAGGAGAACTGTCCAGGAGGCAGGGTGCCAATCCATCACTATGTGGCATACACACAGACATGGACACACCCACATACTGTACACACACATACTCATTCACACACTACAGGCAATTTGGAAATGCCAATTAGCCTAATCTGCATCTCTTTGGACTGTGGGAGGAAACCAAAGTGCCTGGAGGAAACCCACCAAGCACTGGGAGGACATGCAAACTCCATGCACACAGATCCGAGGTGCAACCACTAAGCCACCGTGGCGCCAAAATAAATCACAATGATAATATAAACAGGGTTTGTCCTTATAATGTCTTAAAGGTTAAAGAATGGTGTGTCTGCCTTAGCCTTAGTACCAAATATATGTTCGAAATTCAAACTATTATTCAGTAAAGTAATAAAAAGAGGAACGAGGCTGGAAGTGGCAGAGGACTCTTTCAACCTTACACCCAGCGTGCCAGTAAAGAAGAGAGGAAACTGCACGCCCAAAAAACATCCCGTACACTGAGAGAGAGAGAGAGAGAGAGAGAGAGAGATTTAGACTGGTCTTCGTTTAAGATGATATCTGTGACTAAACAAATTAATCATTAAATTAGACTAAAAAATTAAAATATACACAAAAAACCACAAGATTTATGCTGTAATATCCAGTTATTTGACCTAGAGGCCACTAGTTTTCACACTTATTCACAATGATACAAAATGCATCACAGCTTTAGAGCACTTAAGGCTTAACAGCGGCTCTGTGATCATCCAGTCATTAGCGCGGCACCTTGAGTGCTGAGCAACTATTACTTCACATTACCAAATTAAACACTGCATCCATTTCCTTGCTTGTAATGGCTATGTTTTTGACCTTCTAGCCCATTTGTCTAGGTCGGGAACACTTCTGCACAAGACAGGGCAGTGAACAAAAGCAGCCACTTCAGCTTACAAAGCTGCAAGCGGCAAAACAAATAGCAGGGTAGGTGCCATACCGAGTGCTTATTTACAGTACGGGTACGTTCGTATTGCTAATGTCTGAATTCTAATTAGTGCATGCGAGGAACACTTACAGCTATGAGCCAAAGATTTTAAAACAAGAAAAGATACTTGGCCAAGCTGTCCATTTAAATAACTTTTCTGTATTTGATAAAACAGTCTCAAACATTATTAAAAACTGCATTTTTAGAGCTAATCTATTTAACATTCCTGATACTGTATAAACGCCTTTGTTCACAACGGCTTTATGAATGTGTTTAAAATGTATTATAAATGTTCCCACATCTGTCATTTTTTTAAGCTGTCATTGATACACATGGGTCTTCAAGTCAAGTAGGCTTTTATTGTCATTCCAACCATATACAGTTCAGTACACAGTGAGACCAAACAACGTTCTTCCAGGACCAAGGTGCTACATACTGTACATGCAACAACCTAATATAAGTATAAGAGTCCTTATTAGCTGACTAGCTTTTAGCATGTGGATAAAATTGAAAACTATTACGGAAAAAAAGAATCCAAACTATGCTTGAAATGAAAACGCAGTAGTCGTCGTTAACCTTGAATGGAGAAACAGTCACAACAGTGCCATTATCATTTGTTTTGGAAGGAAGTTGCCTCAGAGACCACGCTGACCTTTGATTGTCCATCCAGAGACACCTGGGAAGCTCCAGGGGCTGTTTGTTCTATGCGGCTCCTGAGGCGCTTTTGTGAGGATAGCGTTAGCATTTTCTTACAGGATGTGAGGCTACAGTAGGTGGAGCAGCATTCAGGATGAGCTGTTAAAGGTGTTGAAGCTAGTATGGTCAGACCTCCTGTTGACTCCTCAAACACCCGAAACAATTTTCAGGGGGAAAAAAACAATAGCACTTTGCACTTTGAGGTATTCACTATAAACAAGCACAGCTCGTGGGAGTTCTCTATCTGTAGAAGATTATAAATGTTAAAAGGTCAGATATTGTATAATTTTCATGCAAATGTGTCTCCTAAATTGTGAGAATGAAAATGATGCATTTTTAATATATATTTTTGTAATATGCTTTTAACATGTCTCTAAAATTCACTGACACTGCGTATTACTCATTAATATTCACAGTGGAGATTACCTGATGCTCATTAATATTCATTAGCTCGCCTTGTTAAGAAAAAAAAAAAGAAGTCTTTCATAGAAGCATTGAGATTGGGATCTCTTTGCCTGCTCAGCACTATTCGCGGCAGGCTGTGATGCACTGAGTGTTCGGATACCTTTTTATCATAGCAGGTATAAATGTTTTTTCAGCAATTTGTGCTACATGGCTTTTCTGTGAGATCGAACCTAGACTTTGGGACCAACAGCCATCGATGACGGTCCTGTCACAAGTTTACTATTATAGTTATAGTTGCCTTGCACGGTTGCCTTGCACCTCCAGGGTCTGGGTTCAATTCCCGGCCAGGCTCGATTCACGTCTCTGCGTGCATAGAGTTTGCATGTTCTCCCCGTGCTTTGGTGGGTTTCCTCCAGGTACACCGGTTTTTCCCCACAGTCCAAAGACCTGCAGATTAGGCTAACTGGCGTTCCCAAATTTCCCTTACAGTGTGAATGAGTGTGTGAGTGAGTGTATGTGTGTGTGCCCTGCGATGGATTGGCACCCTGTCCAGGGTGTACCCCGCCTCGTGCCCTAAGTCTCCTGGGATAGGCTCCAGGTCCCCTTCGACCCTGAATACAGGATAAAGCGGTATAGAAAATGAATGAATGAATGAATAATTTGTTTTGCACTTCAGGGCCACCGTAGTATTGCCATCTGTTGGCGTGTTATAAAACTAGTCTTATACCACCTCGTATTAGGTGCTATAATGTAAAGGCGAAGTGAGAGAGGAAACTGTCCAAAAAATGTCATGATAGTGGCAACAAAAAGTTTATATCTGAACACAGCCAGGAACATATAGAGTATTTTCTTCAAATGAGTTGGTAAGAAAGGTCCTCAGATTAAAATGAAACTGTAATAAGACTTAGCATCAGAAGGTATTAGACTATATTGCTCTAAAGCAAGGATGGAAACAAGGCCGCAGTGTAAATATCAGACCCCACAGACTAAAAAAAATAAAACTTAGCATCAGCTTCTATCATGTAATAAAAGGCAGAGAGAGTATGGAAACAATATATAACCATCCAGAAACTATTGTGACTGTGGAAACAAGACACACGCCAGGGAGCTGTTGGGAAGATGAACTTTTACTTCAGATGTGTCAAGAAAAGGCTGTTCAGACTCAAATTTAAACTGTGATAACACTTAGCATCAGCTGCTATCAAAGATAAAGACGCGGTGAAGGTGGAAATGAGACACAGATGTTGGTAGTGTGAACATTTCCCCATAAATTACTAGGAAAAGAGAAACAAATGTCAGGAGTAAGTCTCCAAGAAAAGTTCTACACAGATTACAATTAGCAACCGTTAGCATCAGGAAATATGAAGGTGTTGTAAGAGTGGGAATGAGACACAAGTGTACAAACTATAGCCATTTTCCTCAGATGTGTTGGTAAATTACTAGGAAAAGTCTCCACAGAGAGTACAATTAGCGTGTAGTAAGTCTTAGCATCAGTTGCTATCAGATGTTACAGCGGGTGGAAATAAGACGTAACTGCCCAGAAACTGTCATGATAATGGAGACAAGACACAAATGTTAGGAAAGTGTCTGGAATAAAAACATGTTCCTCAGACGTGTCGGGCGAATTCCTAAGAAAAACACACTTTGCATTGAAAACACATTTAGCATTAGCTGCTAATTTCACTTCCGTGGGTTCTGCCGTATTAAGAAACCACAGGGTTGCCAAACATGGCTTACGAACTTGTTAATAACGAAGAAATGTGCAGTTTAAGTGGAATCTTCTCGTAAACATGGTGAAGACATGACCGTATATGGATGTAGTAAAATAGTTTCTCCACAGCGAGACACTTTTCGTTTTGCCTTTACACAACTGTGGTGCTCTTCCCATTTAAGACTCTGCTCTCAACAGAGGATTTGCACTTTCACGTCATTTGAAAATGATTATATGATTTGTTCTGTGGTGGCTTTACGTCGTGGTTCTTTTTTTTGTGTGTGTGTGTGTTCGTGTGTGTTTACGTCTGTGCATGAAGCACATTCTCTCCTTCTCTCCTTAACGAACCCGATCTTTACAAATGTCTGGGAACATTCGAGTGTGTTCGTCTCGCTTTCTTCAGTTAGATGGTCTAAGAAAAAGCAGAACAAAAAGAAAAAAAAACATCCAACTGTTTGTGTTCGTAAAAGCATCGTGGAGAGCATAAAGGAGTTAAAGGAGTATGGTTTAATAAATTGCTTTGCACATACTTGCAGGGTTTACTGTCTGTGCTGACGGGGCCGAGCCTGGCTTGTGTTACACACATGGTGCTGATTTAGGGATTTTTGAGGGTGAGAGACAAAGGGAAAGAGAGTGAGAGAGGGAATGTGAGGATGGGGGAAGGGGGTTTCTATATCCATACAGCATTTCCTTCTCTTCTTCTGAGAAATTTGGCTTTGCAAAAGGGAAAAGGAGGCAGAAATGCCACTGAAGCATGCTCAGTCCTACTTTCACTTTGACCTACATTAAAACTTCGCATCACTCTGTATTCAAACTATATATCATTCTTGGGGGGGAAAAAATGAAGTCGGTCTTCCTGTGGGTTTGTGTCATTTTCTGAGCCAGGTTTTAACCACAGGTTCCCTCTCTGGACCTCTCCCCGGAGTCTGTTTATGAGAATCTTGGCTTCATGTCCATTAGCTACTGCTGCGATTACGGCTCTCCAGCAAGCTCTTTGTTTATACTGTGCGACTTCAGCAAGAAAAAAAAAGAAATCTGATCCCTCTCTTCCCACCCTCCTCTCGCTCTCTCTCGTTCTTACTCTCGTTTTTTTCCCTCTCTCAATTAATGTCTTGAATGATTGTTTTAAACCTGTGTCATTTTTGTACTGTATCATGAATGTCGAATGTTTAGTTTGATCCCTTTTTCCTTCTTGTAATTTGTTGGTTGATTTAAGTTTCATGCATTTTTTTTATATTATCAATGAACTGAGTAGATCATGCAGGGCATGTATTGCTTTTCTCCCCCAACACAGGTAGCCTATTATAAGATGACAATTATTATAAGCTTGCTCACAATAAAAAAAAGGTTTCACAAAAAAAACAAAAAAAAACAATATCATATCAGGCTGTTTGTGTGTATTTATTCAAAATGCATTCGCACATTATAGACTGCACAGTTCAGTAAAAGTTTACTCTGTTGCACATCCATGAGATCTAGAAGAAGCATTTTTGGGGTGTCTGAATACTTTTGACCATCTAATTATTGCATGTCTGGATGCAAATACAGATATATATGCACGAAAGGTTTGATAAATAAATGGATGACTAGGATGCAGAAAATAGATGCATAAGTGTCTGCGCAGATAGTTTTAAGAAGAATTTTCCACTATAACCTTTATACTTAAATCCTTTACTTAGACTGTCAAAGTTGACTACTCATTACTGACCAAGTCAGCAAAATGATCTGGGATTAGCAACAGCATGCTACACTGGCAATATATATATATATATATATATATATATATATATAGTGACAAACTCCTCGTTTAATAAATGGATGACGACCAGACACCCATCTCTGGCAACCTTTCTTTATTGGATCAGATTTTGTTTCTCCTCGTCTTCATCCAATCGCATTCAAAGTCCCTATCGCACCATGTTGCACACGCTTCTATGCATGGGTAAAATCAGGATTTGGGAATGAGCAGCTGGTCCAGGATCTGTCAGCCCAGTGATGTGGGCCTTCTCAGGCCAAGCTAATCCTTTCATTATCTCATTATAGGATCTCCTATAGCCTTTCAGCTGCTCAACTCGCACAATCCGGCCAAAGGAACACTGACGCAGAGACACACCAAGATGGTGATAATACCCGCTTCACCACCCAGTTCAACTGCTCATGTTCAAAAGTCAAAGAATCAACACAACACGTTTTTTTTTCCAGTTTCATTTTAAGGGCTTCTATTGGCATCGGTTCTGTTGTAGGATTATACAATTAATCTTAAATGGTTAATAAAATGTAAATATTTATCTGAGAGCATAGTTATACAAAACTAAAACAGTTTACAGTGCAAAAATTCTGAAATGTTTTGCTACAATCGGCATGGCATGGAGGAGATCGGACTGTGGCACTGCAGTGGCATTATTGAAGGCCAGGTTGCTTTGATAGCAGCCTTCAGCTCGTCTGTATTGGGGGGTTGTGTGTTTCTCATCTTCTACTTGACAATAGCCCATAGATTCTCTATGGAGTTCAAGTCAGGCGAGTGAGCTGGCCAATCAAGCCCAATACTGTCATGGACAACAAACCAGTTAGTGGTGGTTTTGGCACCGTGGGCAGGCACTACGTCCCTCTGAATAAAACTTGTCAGCTTACAGAACCATGAAGTGTATTAAAAATCTCCTGGCAGATGGTTGTGTTCCCTCTTGGACTTGATAAACCACAGTGGACCAACACCAACAGATGACCCCAAATCATTCGGAATGGACTTTAAGTAACTTGCATTCTTTGCCTCTCCACTCTTTCTCCAGACTCTGGGACCTTGATGTCTACATGAAACTAAAAATAATTTCTGTCGTCTGAAAAGCGAACCATGGACCCAGGTCCAGTTCTTTTTCTCCTTAACCCAGGTAAGACGCTTCTGATGTTTTCTTTGGTTCAGGACTGGTGTCATTCTAGGAATGCAATAGTTGTAGCCAATTTCCTGATGACATCAGTGCATGATGCAGTGACTCCAGCCTCACCCTGCTCCTTGTGAAGCTCTCTCAAGTTCTTTAAATCTGTCTCAGGAAGGAAAGATTATTATGAAATTAATTTAAAAATACCACAGGCATGTTTGATATTTCTGAAGTCTGGCTTTTTACTGCGATATTAATGTAATTTAATTTCCTAAAATTAATAATAAGGTTTTATGTACATTTTAAATAAAATAAAAAAAAACTATTTTAAATGAAATTAATTAATTGCTGACTGTATTACATAATAACACGTGCACTTTTTTGGGGATAATTCTTCCGTTTTTTCATTTTCTTTTCTTTTTTGTCAGAACCTAGACCTATGATATAATTTTAGAGCGATCAGATTCAGATCTTCCTTTTCGTGTTTGTGTGTGTGTACAGTATGTGATGGATGTGATATCATGTGGCATTTTATGCCCAACATACTGTAAACAGCACACCGGGTTGCTGTCCTTCAGCCTGTAATCACATTACGTCTGTTTTGCATCAATCCTAATCCACACATACAAATCTCTGGAGTGTGTTCTGGGCTTAATTGCAATCCCACCTGGGATGCAGCACCCTGCCTTTGGAATCAGGTAAGAACAGTCATCATTTTAATATTGTTTTCTAATAACGCTTTCTCTAAATCTTAAGTGGTTCCTAAAAGATACTCAGGAACTATGATTAAATATGTCAGTGGAGTCAGACGTGAAAACAAGGAAAGGATATTCATCTGCAGCAAAAAAAAAAGAAACTTTTTTTCTTTCATTTTTTTTTTAGGAGTGTTAGTGTATACAGGAATTAAATTAGAAATAGCATCACTGTTGTGAGTGAGTTGCAATTCCTGGTATTATTACACGTCTTTAAGTTTATACAGTATTTTCTCAGACTGTGTGTGAGACCACAAACCCAGACCTCCGATGTTGACCAAATTACTTCCCCACATCCTGTCCGTGCTCTTTTCACTGGCCTCATTGTTCTGCCTGTTGCCAGAACCGAGCCTTGTTTCTTTTGTTTGAGGAAGGACATGAGGAAGATTGACGTCATTCTATTTTCTGCCTACTTGTGATTTTTTTTTTCCTGGAGAAGAGCCATGTATTATACCAGGATGTAAGGTTCGATGAGGGCTTCGTAGGGACTTTCCATGGCTATGATCAGTGGCGCGGTACTGAGTAGTATTGTATTGTTATATATAACAGTAACAGTAGGTGATGTCACGAACGTCCCACTTTCTGACAACAACAAAACGCAAAGTTAGTAAGAAAATTACGTGAGAATTACGAATTTAGTGTCATTCGTTTACCATTTTACTGTAGTGTATGAGTGTGTAAATACAGCTTGTCTTTGCATATTAGGATGTTTAACTGGATGGTGAAGGTGGTGCCACAAGCCCTGACTGGTCCTGATCATGCAGGAGTGCGAGAGCAGAGTAATGCAGTAAGCAGTACACACACACACACACACACACACACACACAAAGATTGTTTAGCTCATACACAGAGCTCTTCCACACCTACAACTCTTTATATCTCTTTTAACCCTTGAGTGGGAAAAGTTGGTATTTATGTTTTTCCTCTTTTATAGAAATTACATTCAAAGGAATTAATCTAAACTGTAAAGAAATCTAAAATATCCTGGATAAATGAATATATTAAATTAATTATTTAAAATTGATTAAACGTCTAGAAGTATGTAAATTTGTACACACAAATACACACACACATATCCACTTGCGCTCTTCTCTTCTCTTTCTCTAGCTTCTTTTCTCCATACAGTACAGTATGTACATTTCTCCCGTGTTCTCCAGTGTTCCCAAACCCCCCCCCCCAAAAAAAAATCACAAAATTCTCTCCCTTGAACAGCATCATAACATCAGGCACGTACTGTAGTACAGGATTATTTCACACACAGTTCGTTCCTTTCAGTGATAGTCTGTACCAGGATGAGAACATTTCTTAACTCTATAACTGTATGACCTCATTATTTCTGCGCTTTTTTTCTGCCCTGCTTTCGATCATTAGGCTGGAAAAGTTACAGGAAACAGAGGTGGAGACCTGCTCAATTTCCATTCAATATTAAAAGAAAAAATAATTATTCAGTGTATTTTTTTTTGTCAAAGCTCATTAGTGTTTTCCTTCTGAACTGCTGACAGGAAAACTGAAGTCAGTTAAATCAATGAGGGAGGATGATCAAGCATCAGAAACGTCCCAGAGCAGGCAAGTCACCAAAGGTGGAAAGTACTGTACTTGTGCGTGTCATTATTCATTTCCATAAAAAAAAAAAAAAAAGCCCGCAACTTCAATTCTCAAATATCATGACTCATAGTTTCCCCATCAATTTGTTCACATTTCTAAGGAACATGGTTGTTGGTTTTTAATAAGATGTGGGCATGAATTAATAGATCTGGGTCATATGTTAAATTTTTTGAGACCTATTTCATGGCCATTCATTTGCAAAGAAAAAATACATCTTTCTTCTTACAATGTTATTTAGACCTTTGAAGTTGTTGTTAGTCTTTCGGCTGCTCCCATCGAGGGGTCACTACATGGTGGGGATGAGGGGGGTCAGGCGCAGGAGGCCAGGGGTCAGGCCCACTTCCAACGACTATGATTCTTACAGCAGTAATAGAACAGATTTCCTGTTCTAGTCTTCCTGTAAATTAATCCCAATGATGTAAAAAAAAAATCTCTGTGAATCTGCAGTGTTCAGAGTGGGATGCTTAACTGGCTGTCTAATGGTTTCGTCAGTGCCCTGCCACAGCCTAGCGGAAGCCCGAACCTCCACAGAGCCACCAACACTGAGACCAAGGTCCTCTCTTCATTGTGAACCATTGCTCCTTGCAAGCAAACTAATATAATCAAAGGAATTTCATAAACATCTTCCTAACCTCCTGTATGTTTGTCCTTCTCTTACAGGCACTTTCAGATGATGATTCAGACAGGTATGATTAATTGATTAATTATGATTAATTGAAGGAAAACCACATAGTTATGTGTTATTATACACTGTATGGTCAAATGCATATGGACACCAGACTATCACACCACATGGTCCCTCAACAAGCTGTTGCTACAGTAATTTAACTTTTCTGGGTCCAAACCTGTTCCAGCATGACAATGCCCCTGTGCACAAAGCAAGCTCCATGAAGAAATGGTTTGGTAGTCATGCACAGAGCCCTTTGTCTTCAACCCCACAGAACACCTTTGGGATGAAGTGGAACTAGAGCATCCTCAACATTCCAACATCAGTAGCTTCACTAACTTCGTTAACGCTTTAACACAAATTCCCACTGTCACACTCCAAAATCTAGTGGAAAACCTTATCAGAATCCAAGAGTGGAACTTGTTGTAACAGAAAAGGGGGAATACATTTAGAATGAGATGCTTAACTGGAGCCAATTGCTGTGATGGTCAGGTGTCTCCATATACTTCTTGCCCATCGTTATATAGTGTACCACAGTGCTGTGCTGTTAAGTTCTTAATTCTGAGAGGTGTTGATATCATTTTCTATAACAGCAGCTCTGACAGTGCTTTCAGCTTCAAGACAAATCATGTTTATATTAATGTGCTTGTTCTAATACTGTATAATTTCTTTAGTAGCTATTGTTGATATAGGTAAGTTTTCTGTATGTAGACTGTAAGTATTTAACCTTTATCAAAGAAGTTTCTAGCGATAGCACTTTGTAACAGATATAAAAAGTATGACAGGCCATTTATGAATAGAAATTTGTAACAACACAATTGGCAAATGCTGTGCTGCAAGACGAATGAAACGTTTCTCGGAAAAAAATAAAACTATGCAAACCCTTAACCAGATCAGGAGCTATTGGCTGGATCTCAGGAGGGATTGGAAAGGTCGTACCACAGCCAGAGAAGAAGTACACAGAGGAGAAAGAGACACCGAAATCTGATGAAGAAGATACAGAGGTGTTTTTTTTTTACTGTTAACTTTAATTTACATATATACTGTCATTACAAACAAACAAATAAAACAAAAAACATCCAGAAGTAAATTGTAAAAGGCAGTCCGATCCAGTTTATGGTGTAACCATTTGATGGTGGCCTAAAGTGCAACCTTAGATAATAATTTAGCTTGGGTTGTAATGCCTGGCGAGTTTCCTCCAGGTACTCTGGTTTCCTCCCACAGTCCAAAGACATGCCGGTAGGTTGAATGGTGTTTCCAAATTGCCTGTGGTATGTAACTGGGTGTGCGTGAGTGAGTGTTTGTGCCATCCTACAAGTTGGTGCCCCATGCAGGGTGTAATCTGCCTTGTGCCCTATATTTCCATTTTCTGTATATTGGGGAGACACAGAACGCATTTGTAAATGACACATACTGTACATTCTTTTGTTCCAAGGTTTTAGATATATCTAAGGGAAAGAATGTTGCACTACCCCAGTTCACATATCATGTGATATGTCAGGCAGTGGTCCACCCTGTTCATGCTCTAACTTTATGAAATCGATAGCTTATCGCTCATTTTTTCTGAACTATTGAAATGATGCGCTGCTCTATAATTGGTTTGCTTCAATGCATGCGCGTGCTGTATTATTTAAAAAAAATGTTTTTTTTTTTTTTAGCAAATCCAGTTTCCTGCTTTGGAATAATAAGGAATACGGTAAATGTAGAGATAAATATAGTGGAGTAAAAGTATAAAGATGTAAAAAAAAGTACAGAATTTTAAAAAAGTACTTAAGTACAGCAATAAATAACATGTATCTACTGTAGTTATTGTTCACCAATAATAATAATAATAATAATAATAATAATAATTTTATTAAAAAGTCAATAACTTACTTCTATAAACAAAATCTACTTGCCTACACATTGTTTCGTCTCATGCAAATCTTTTTTTACTCCCAGGTTTGCAATATTGAAGAACCTCCAGGTGGGTGACTTTTCAGGCTGTACTCTGATTATAATGAGGTGGTTGAGCTGACCTCAGAAGCAAATCAATGACTGTTCATTGTGTGATCAGTTGCAGAGCCTCTTCCTAATGTTCCAGTGGTGGGAATGGTCTCGGAGGATGAAGTGTCTGAAGAGCCGCATTCTTCTCAGTTCCGTCCAGGGTGAGCTACACGCTTACAGAAGCCTGAAATCTGAAACACTTATTTATTTCAGTATGAAGCATCTCACAGTTGTCAACCCTTTTAGATGACAAGTTAGTGCATTTGTGATTTTTACAATAAATACTTATGTAGACAAAAGGCAACTCAGGCAATATACGTAAGTTAAAGTAATGTTAGTTAAAATGATTTTCTAGGAAAAGCATAAAATTTGACTTTTCTTAAATGCTGAGTTTTTGGATACAGTATTTTTTGCTTCAATAACTTATGAATCACGCCATATTCTGCCCGTTCCTTCTTTATCTTTATGTAGCTACCAAATGGTGGAGCAGTTCCTCAACCTTCATAGGAAATCCTTTTTTCCTTTTTTTAAGAGATTAGGATTAAGAGATCCAGTTGAAGTATAGCCATGTGTTACTGATTTTACCATTTGCATTCATTACCCTAATCCAAAGCATCTTCAACTTTCCCCCTATATCAGAGTGATGCAATGGATAAAGACTGGTTTCCAGAAGGCTCTGCCTTACCACATGCCCCGCCCACCAGACCAGCCAGAAAATGGCTCCCAAAGATCATCACGCTGCTCAAATAAAGGTATTAATCCAAAGTAATACAGACTACCTGCTAAAGGATAGGCAGCTCCTACCCAGCTGGAGCTCAATCTATACCTGTTTCTCAAAACAAATGCAAAAAGATGGAGTGATCTAGGTCGGTATATATAATCTAAACACTACCATACCACATATGAAATTTGGGGTGAAAGTAGAGGGAAATCTTTGATTTTAGCTTCAGGTATCTGATGCAAATCACAACCATAATGAGAATATTTGCTTTTTAGCCAGTATGTTTAAAGAATATATCCCATTGAACCAAAATGACCAAAGACTATAGCTGCTTAAAATTCCAGCACGTGCAATGTAAAAGTCTTCCCGCGACCCTGCTTTACACAGAAAGAATGGTGAAGTGTTATAAAAAATATATAATTTACATACCGTACATTCTGTTCAGTTGGGATGTTTCAAAGAGTATCCAAAAACTTCCTGGACAGCAAAAAAGGTTTCTTTTGAAATAATTTAAAATTTCATTGATAACAAGACTAATCAAGTGAGATAGAGATTCCACCGGTATCTAGAGAGTTCCTTTACATTCTCATTCCTCCACCAATAATTCAGATAAAGTTAGATATGGTTAAAAAAAAAAAAAAATCTCAAATCTCTTAAATTTCATTTGGAACTGTAGTTCTTGTACAAGTGTATAAACATTTGATATCAGCTTTGGTTCCTCTTTCCTCACAGTGTTCTCACCTCCTCCTGAGTCAGTAACCAGCCTGACAGACGTCGACACAAAAGCTAAGTATGTTAAAAAGCCAAATGGTAGTAGCAATCTCTCAATTGCTGAGCCTTTCTTACTCTGTGCGATAATACCTCACTTTGTGTGTCTTTATCACTTTTTTAGCATGATGGGGTGGATTGTTCATGGTCTCGGCCTGGCCGTACCACAGCCTGTTATAAGGAGTAAAGAAGATTATGGGGTAAGTCAAACACAAGCATTTCTTCAAAGGAAAAAATCAGTAAAAAGTTATCACACGGCTTTTCACCTAACTGTAAATGCAGCTCATCAGACAGAACATTTCTGTGGCTAGAAGTTTGTCTCCTTTGTTGTTCCAAAGCAGCTTATTCTTTACAGATAATGATAAACACTGTACACTTCAATTTTGTCTTGAGCATCTCTCTCTAATGCCGCTTGAACATTTAAACCACTGATTTTTAACCATTTGAATAATGCTTCAATTTCCCCTCCATTTTTTTCAGGACGTGGCAGAAACGGTTACACAACACGGTATGTATCACCTTTTGTATGATTTCTCCAATCTCTTCACTTACACAATATACATGACATGATTTCAGTTCTTGATATGAAGAACAGTGCATAAATAACCACAAAACCTATCTGATATAATAATCAGCGCAAAAACAGAGACAAAGCAGACAGTAACAGCATAGTGGGCACAGGTGGGACTGCAGGACATCTTCAGAAACCAATAAACCACAGAAATATATTAACATATTAACACATATTCTATATATAACATATAACATAATCACATATTCTATACTGGAAGAGTACCCTAGATGGCATTTCATCACATTTTGTTCCCTGAGAAGGACAGCCATTAGGGCATTTCATCCATAAGCCGGGCTTTCCAACCATCCATCTAGGAATCTCCGCAGTCCAACTAGGGACCGTGGAGGCCAATGGTGACAACCACTGTGTTTATTCTCATTTTATTACCGTGGTGGGTCCTCCGGTCAAAATTTACACATGCATTCACACACTACAGGCAATTAGGGACAGCCAGTTAGCTTAGTCTGCATGTCTTTGGATTGTGGGAGAAAACTAGAGTGCCCAGAGGAAACCCACCATGCACTGGGAGACCATGCAAACTCCCTGCACACAGAGCCCATAGATGGAATCCAACCCAGACCCTGCAAGGAGGTGCAAGGCGGCAGTACTAACCACTACGCCACTAGGTCAAAAATCACAGAATCACCCTAAAAGGCAGTTTATAGAACATTTATGTACCAAAGGTACACTCTAAAGGCCCCTTTATGGCATTTTATCTACCAAAGACAACCTAGAGGGCACTTTTAATGGATTTCAAACATGATTATATAAATGCTTATTTCATTTTAATCATGCTCTGATTTACTACAATAATTCTGTGTTCATGTGGGAACATCACAAGCTATCGAAACGTGAAAAGTGTTTCATCCTGTGGTCTATAAATTTATTGCTAATATGTTCAACTGAATTTCACATTTATTTGTGCAAAAATACAACCAGCCCATATTACAGACAAAAGTGCATGAGGTGTATTGGCAAGATATACATGGACGGAAAAAAAATCTAAAAGCAGGATAAAGTGAACAAAGGTACAAAGGTCTAAAGGTCTAAAGCTAAACAGGAAATTAAATAGGAAATGCAGCGCTAAACAATGTTCAGAGGCACTGAAAAACTGAACAGTAGAAACAACAAATCCCTAATTTGGTCAGGCATCATTCAGTAACTATCTGTTTTACATGATAAGATTAGTTATGTATTTTATTAAATAGTATAATAACAATTAATCAGGTTAAACAGGGGCGTTAATTCATGCAAGGTATATATTTTTAGCACACAATCTCCACGTTGACTATATTTCCAGCTGTCCACACCAGGTTAACTTCCACAGACCTGGTCCTCGAGGAGGTCGACTCAGGTGATGACCAGGACAAGGACCAGGAGAAGAGATCTGAGCAGTCGTCTTTCACAAAACAAGCAGAGTCAGAGGAGCGATTGGATCAGGAAGCCATGAGTCCATCAGCACCAACATCGTTCCTGAAGCAAGAAGATGCTGAGACACAAACTGGACGATGGACCCCCTTCATTGAGAGCCTAAAGAAAGAGGCAGAGGACAAAGCCATGGCAACTATCGAGGAACGGTTGGTGTCTCGGATTGGGTTATGGAAATTAATAGATATTAGTGGCACTATTTTGCTTGATACTGCCACAAGACATTTACATACTGTACGCACTTCATGACAACCACTCAGTACCGAGCATAATGAGGTGTTATGATACAGTAGCTCTGACACTCACCGCACTTTAATGTCAGAATAATCGATATTTTCTACATTGCTTATCAGATATTTATGAATATGTTGGGAAGAGTCTAATGTGACATTAGTATGAATCGCTGTGTCATCTTAGCATGCGGAACAAAATTATAAAAAAGGTTAGGAATAGGAAATATAGGAATGTTCTTTCTAATTGACCTGTACAACTTTTTCTAACTTGATCGTCTGTCAGTAAGTTTGCTTACATCCTTTATTAATGATATGAGAATAAAAATTATGAAATTATACAAAAACAACAACACAGTTTCAGACCATATGCTAGGACCTATGTAGCTAGGACACATTGTGTGTGTGTGTGTGTGTGTAGGTTGCGTCAGGAGCGTTTAGAGATGGCGAGGATGGCTGAGGAAGTGGCGAGACACGCAGCGGAGGTGACCGTCAGAGAGCTGGCTGGAACCCGAGTGACCGTACACACACACATCCTGGAGGTGGAGGAAGATGCTGAGCTAGAGTAATCACTCACACACATGCACATACACACACACACACACAAAAAAAAAAACACTTTTCCATTATACTTTTAAAACCTTCCTTTAATGTAATTATTCTAATGCTGATAATTAATGCTGTTTAAAACATATCTTAAACAAATGCACACACACAAGAAACATCTCATATCACACACACACTCAGAGAACATCTAGTGTTTGTATACAGTGGTACATGCTGAGATTTCAGAGAATCATTTTCCTACACATGACTTTCTATATTCTATGTTGCAGGTTACAGGAGCTGCAGGACGATGAGAAAGAAGCTGAACGTTTACACAGTCAAAGCGCAGAGTAAGGACACATTTTCACAACACATATAAAGTCATTTGTTGGTTTTCTTCAACAGCAAATGTTCATACTTATGAGGGTGAGTCAAAAACGATCTGCAATCCGGTTGAATTAAAACTTCTGTCTTATCAGCACTTTCTGTTCAAGGCTACAGTCTCCCTAGTCACTGCTGTGCAGGTGTGAACATGTTCCATCAGTTCAATCGTAACTGCGTTGCGAGCAAAAACGGGCACACCCCACGAAAGAAGAGCAGCATGCAGTAATTTGTTTTTGGTCGTCTGATGGCGGTATTTATCAAAGACTTTGTGCGCAGTATAGAGAAAGTGTTTTGTCACGCAGGAGTGTGTATAAATAGATTCAAGGAAGGTCGGACAAGTGCTAGCTCAAGAAAGAGCCGGACGACCGTCCACATCCACGGCTGATGAAAACATCACATTCTCCCTATAGTCCTGATCTCGTTCCATCTGACTTTGGTCCCCAAAAATCAGCCCTACAAGGACGAAGAGTAACTTCTGATGAAGAAGTGAAGACAGCAGCGCATTCATGGCTCGCAGCTCAGCATTAAACATTTTTTTAATGAGGGAGCTTGTTGACAGATGGCCAGTGTTTTGGAAAAAAAAAAAAAAAAAAGGTCTTTTCTAAAAGTTAATTAAAATAAATTCTACAGCCAGAGTGTGGTTAATTTTTTGACTCACTCTCATATTATTGTTAGCATATATATTGTCCTGCATAAAGAATATGTGGGTAAAGGAGGAAAGAGGAAATACTTTCACAGAGTCAAGGACAAAGCCAGAGTGATCGGTATCAGATGCTGGGTGTGTAAGGGGACACTGGATCCTGTGTCTCATAGTGTGTGTGAAAGAATTAGTATGTGGAATCCTTGCTTAAAAGGAGCGGTACCAAAGAGTAGAAATGCCAGACCCTATAACTCCACAGAATGCAGTTAGGGAGGGAATGAGGGAAGTGATGTCATACTCTCATCTTAATTGATTGATTGATTGATTGATTGATTGATTGTTCACGATTTTAAGATCAGTTCCCACAGGTAAAAGTAAAAGTATTTTTAAGTAGGGTAAATTAATAACTATTTGGATGTACAGTATGGAGCACCCTGCTCTCACTCACTCATTCAACGTCCACACCGCTTTAGCCTGTATACAGGGTCGCACAGGGCCTGGAGCCTATCTCAG
This sequence comes from Clariallabes melas, assembly GCA_030014275.1. Classification (NCBI taxonomy): domain Eukaryota; kingdom Metazoa; phylum Chordata; class Actinopteri; order Siluriformes; family Clariidae; genus Clariallabes; species Clariallabes melas. Next base: position 29,362,186 of record JAQMYI010000002.1, on the reverse strand, counting down.
TAGACTTAGGGCATGAGGCAGGGTACACCCTGGATGGGGTGCCAATCTATTACAGGACACACACACACACTCAGACGCCCTTCACACACTTCAGGCAATCCGGGAACGCCAATTAGCCTAATCTGCACGTCTTTGGAGTTTTGGAAACCGGAGGACCCTGAGAAAACCCACCAAACATGAACTCGCAAACTCCATGCACACAGACCCCGAGGTGGGATTCGAACCCAAACTCTGGAGGTGCAATGCCTACAGTGCTAACCATGTGGGGGAATCACATTTTTGAGGGAAACCCCCAAACCTGGCAACCATGTTTGCACCCCCCAGCACATCTCCATTAAACCCAGTTATGAAACAAAGGCTACATAAATTACTTCTAAATTACTCATTCACTCTGGGCCATTGTAGTATAACAGGTGGTGTGGGGGTTATTTATACACCATGTTTAGCCGATTTGTATGGACTCTGAAACGCAGCCAACGCGGTTTGGCTTCCTGTATATTATAACCATATTTATTAATGACTCCTCAGCGCCCTCTGCTGGCAGGATGCTGTAGCTACTAGTGTTCCAATTAGTTGTTCAATCCCAACAAGTGCTTCCTACGTAAATTGAGGCGGTAGGAAATACGTTCATATTATGCTGTAGAAGTGTATTATTGTGCAGACTGGATTGCACCCTGCGTGTCAAAACGGGATTTATAATATATATAAAAAAAAGAAAAAAAAAAAAAAAAAAGAAAGGAGA
>JAQMYI010000002.1:29297891-29312508 GCA_030014275.1 Clariallabes melas | reverse complement strand
ATGCCCCCCCCCCCCCCCAGATAAGATTTGCGACCAGATCAGCGATGCCGTATTGGACGCTCATCTCAAGCAGGACCCCAACGCTAAGGTCGCCTGTGGTACGTGTTGTTAAAACTACAGTAGTATCACTGCTAAACTTGAGGCTCTGTAAATGAGGATGCATGCTTAACTGAACATTGTGTGTGACTATATAGTATATAAAAAGAAAATGATCACTAGCGATTTCCTTACATATGTTTCAGTTTAAGATTTTATAGATAGACATTTTCCTTGGACTTTATTCTTTATCTCGCTACAATTTTGGCTCTTTCCAGAAACCGTGGCTAAGACCGGAATGATCTTGCTCGCAGGGGAGATCACCTCCTCTGCCAATGTCGACTACCAGAAGGTCGTAAGAGAAGCCATCAAGCAGATTGGCTATGATGACTCCTCCAAAGGTGGGGCTTTAGCACCGAACCGGCATATATATATATATATATATATATATAAAATAATTGCTTTGTGGGATGTTCAAGTTAGTTTGATCTAAAAAAAAAAAAAAAAAAAATCAGGAAGGGGGCAAATACGTTCTCACAACACTGTAAATTGAGCCCAATTAAACAGATTTTTCAGGTTAGTTAGTGAGCATGACACTAGGATATTTGTGTGACCTGTGGTTTTAATTTAATTATAGAATGACTTCATTTTCTTGTTGAAATCATTCTTAGTGTTTATTCTGTGGTCATGTTGTAATTAGTGAGACGTGTGTTTTAATTTATTCTGTGATGTCTATATTGCGACTTGCATTTTTGGGGCTCCCTCGTTTTGCTTCTGTGGCTCGAACCCTTTTTTTTTTTTATTTTAATTGCTCAGGGTTCGACTACAAGACCTGCAACGTCCTTGTGGCCCTGGAGCAGCAGTCCCCTGATATCGCACAGGGCGTCCACCTGGACCGGAACGAGGAAGACATCGGTGCTGGAGACCAGGTGAGCGTGTTGATGATAAATCTCTCGTCTTTAGAATATGTTGTGGACTGAATGCTGGGGACCGGGAGGTATTTACACAAGTCTTCCTCATGAATTGGGTTGACTGTAGCATGTGAAGTAGCACAACAGCTGAGACCTACTTTGTGCGGTTTTCAGGGTTTGATGTTTGGCTACGCCACTGATGAGACGGAGGAGTGTATGCCCCTGACCATCATCCTCGCACACAAGCTGAACGCTAAAATGGCTGAGCTGCGCCGCAACGGGTCTCTGCCATGGCTGAGGCCGGACTCCAAAACTCAGGTGAGTGTAGATGTGGATTTTATGCCCTTTAAAAAAAAAAAAATTTTTTTTTTTTTAAATAGATTTAGATTTTGGTGAAAGAGTGGATTATTGAGGAGGGGGAAGGAATAAAAGATGTATCATGCAAATTGATGTTTTGCCTCGGGTAATTTTTAATTAAAAAAAATTTTTTTTTGGCTGCATTTACATAAAACACCGCGGGACAGCAGTGATTAAACTTTTTGTTCACCTTTTTGTTTCAGTTCCGAACAAACTTTACAAAATAACTTGCTCTTTAGACACTTGATGCTGTGCTGCCTACCGATGTGTGAATAGTTTAAAGTGCGCCACCTCCAGGATTACAGATAAATTGCAGCATTTATTAACCACCTTAAACACCCATGTATACATTTTAAAAGGAGTCAGTGTGGCGATACGTGAATTTCCACACACAATAAATATTTCCTCCCATCTCTACTAAACACATTCTTGGTTAAGGTCTTTTAACTTTGCAATACTTTTGGGGAAAAGTCCACCAGTTTTTATAAAAAAAAAAAATTTCAGAATATCTCAGCCTTATCCACAACTCTTGCAATAAAAAATTTTATTAGATTTTTATAATTTTTTTTTTTTTGTGCATGAATTTCCACAAATGTGGACAAAAACGTTATTTGGTTACTGGTTGCTAAGTCTTAACTAATCGTGTATATGAGGAATACTCCAGAGCCTCTACGGGCTGCCTCGTGTTGTAGCTCTGGAACCGTAAGCAGTAAAAGTTCAGTTGTTCTCCTTTGCTTTCTCTTTGTCCGATCTGTAAGTAAAAGTGATGTTTCGTATAAAGCTTCAGTCCAGCTGTCCTGATTTAAAAAAAAAAAAAATTTCTAAAGATCGGTCAACCTCTACTCCAGAGATTCATTACCTCGTCATGGTTGTTAAGTTCCGGCTCTTTTTCTCAGGTCACCGTGCAGTACCGTCAGGACCGCGGCACCATGATCCCCTTGCGTGTGCACACTGTGGTCGTGTCTGTGCAGCATGATGAGTTCATCAACCTGGACGAGATGCGCGACGCACTAAAGGAGAAGGTCGTGAAGGCGGTGGTGCCCGGCAAGTACCTGGACGACGACACCATTTATCATCTGCAGCCCAGTGGGCGCTTCGTCATTGGAGGACCACAGGTGAGGGCGGGGGGAGCACGCAGGCGTGTGGCGGGACGTGCGTGTGCCATAACTGGATTACAGTATCGAGTTGTTGATTGTGAATGTAGGGTGACGCTGGTCTGACCGGGCGTAAGATCATTGTGGACACGTATGGAGGCTGGGGAGCTCACGGGGGCGGCGCGTTCTCCGGGAAGGACTACACTAAAGTGGACCGCTCCGCAGCCTACGCTGCCCGCTGGGTCGCCAAGTCTCTGGTGAAGGCAGGCCTTTGCAAACGCGTCCTCGTGCAGGTGAGGATTCAATCGAGGATCTTTTTACAGGTGGACAGTTTAAAACCGATTTACCTTTTAATGTTTGTTTTAATGACTCGCAGGTATCGTATGCCATCGGCGTGGCTCATCCTCTCTCCGTGTCCATCTTTCACTACGGCACCTCCGAGAAGAGTGAGAAGGAACTGCTGGAAATAGTGAGGAAGAACTTTGACCTCCGGCCCGGGGTCATCGTCAGGTAAAGTAGGCGTGTCTGGGGAGGGGGGGTGTCGGAATACCAGTGTCCTATTGTAACTCCTTGTTGTAAATTTTATAAACTGTGTGTACATTATGGGTGGGAATCACCAGTCACCTCCTCATACAGTATCATGAGTGTTAGGAGTCCATTCGATTAAAATCGCAATGCTAGAAGAATTGCTATTTATTTATTTATTTTTTTAAATATCCCGATTCAATATTGCATTTTACACCTTTTTAAAAAGTTTGAGTAATTAGATGCATTGTGTATCTTATAACATTAGTTTTCATACTTTAAAGTGCAGTATTTAAACAATACACTAACTTCAAATGCAAGTTTACCATTTAACTGTCTGTCATGTGATACAAGTATTATTTCTAAAACCAACTTGGCAGATATTTCACTCCTACCACAAGTGTAAATAGGTTACCAGAGTGGGTGTTGTGGGGCTGAGAGCGTGTGTGTGTACGCAGCTTCTGATGCGAACGATTTACGACTAATTGGTGTCTGTGGTGTTTTGAGACTGGTGTAATGAGACGGTTTGAGACTAATTTGGACCAGTTTGGAGATGAAGGCAGTTCGGATTTTTTATAACGTAACACCATCATAGTGTGTTTCTGTTGCACACTCGGGAGCTTCTACGCTCCGAACAGAATCTGTTATATCTGAGGCTGATCAGCCGTCACGGCCAATCAAACTGAAAACCAGATAATTCTATTCACTGGTCCATCGACCGGTTCATCTATTATAAACGTAATAAATAAAAACATTAAAAACTGTTTAGATTTTGCATTAACTGTGGCCACAAAAATAAATGTCTATGAAAGGCAAACAGTAACCGGCTATAAAGGCGTGTAAAGGAAACTGACAAGTGTTGCATCTTATAATTTGTGTACAAACTAATTATGTTTGTTTAATTGTTTGTTTATGCTGAAAATGTTTTGGTTTCCAATTGGGGTTTTTTTTTTTTTTCCCTTTTGTTTTTCACCACGTTCTCCTGCGTTCCTCCAGAGACCTGGACCTGAAGAAGCCGATCTACCAGCACACCGCCGTGTACGGCCACTTCGGCCGCGATTCCTTCTCGTGGGAGGTGCCGAAGAAGCTTCACTACTAAACCTGTAACGGCTTCTCCTTTCAGTCAGCAGGTGTACACTACAGAGAAACCTTGCTGCAGAAGGATGTATCCTCCTCATGCCTAACCTTAAACCCCCTTTCCTTAAAATCAAAAGATCCCAAAGATAGATGAATGAATAAGTCCTCCTTCCTTTCGCTTGCACCCGCTCTCAACAATTGTTGACCACCTTAGGAAGGTCTGTCTCTTGACGGATTGCATATATACACATTTTTAAATTTTTTTACCCCCTTCTGTCCCATACTTCTCCTCCTTTCCTCTCCTGCATCCTGCTGAAGTTAATGATGGTACAAATTGATATTTTAAATGCAGATCGCTATGCATTTCCACATGAAGCACTGAAGCCAATCACATTTTATAATTTTTTTTTTTTCTTCACCCCTGCAAGTACCATTTATGTCAGCATTTGTTTTTTCTTAAGCGATGCATTTCAGTCACTAATGTGCTAAAAACTTGATCAGTGAAATGTTGAACAATCTGAATGCCAGCTTTGCGTGGAATCAAAGTATAACTCTAGAAGGCCTGGTTCGATTGGAGAACATGCATAATATATATTTTATTACGTGACACGGTGTTATTTTTCAGAAATCTGTTGACTTCTCAGTCCTTGCAGGCCATGTGTATTCTGGTGTGTTACAGAGAAGCCAGAAGCTGCTACCAACTGTGGCTCTGAAGGACTGTGTGATTCTTAACTCCGCCCTCTTCTGCTTATTTCTAAGATTATTTTTATAAAGTAAAATTTTATCTCGGTAGCTCTGTTGGCAGTTGTTTATTATTATTTTTTTCATAGACCAAGGTGAAGTCACTGCACTTCCCCCTCTGCGTGCGGTCGAAAGTCGGCGTAGTTACAGAGAAGCTGATCTCCCTCGCCGCCACAGAGGGGTCGACTTCACCACTTGAATTGCACCAGTTTTCGAGCCCTGCTGTCTGTAGTAGTCAGGGAGCCGGTAGAGCACTGGAAAGTTGTTCCTTATTGTACGGGGGAAACTTTTTAAAGGATGATCCTGCGCAGCAGTGTAGCTGCACGGCCCCAGCGTGCCACCCCGCGGCATCCTCATGGCATCGTACAGAAAAGCTCTGAGGCTCTGACGCCGGGTGGCTCTGGAGGTTCTGACCATTGTTGCCTGTCTTATCTTATTAGATTTACTTGATTGACTGCAAATGAAGAGGGATTGACCATACTGTACACGCGTGCGCGCACACACACACAGTATTTTATTACATACTGGATGACCCTGCCCTGCACCTGAGGCAGAAGCAAGAGTTTGGCCAGTGTTGTACAGAGAAACTGGCCTTGTTTACGTTGCTCTGCTCGGGAGCGGTCAGAGAGTCCTTAACATGTTTTTTTTTATTTTATTTTTTTTATTATTATTATTTAAATTCCAGCCATAGGTGCACCAGACTGGTTACTGGAAGAGCAAAAGTGCCTTTTTCTGTCCCCCCCCCCTCTCTCTCTCCATCCGTGCCCCACTCCTTGTTTTTTTTTTTTCCCCGTCCTCTCTGTCCACCAGATTTTCTTCCTCTGAGATGTATGCACCTGCAGCTATTCCTAAAAATTTGTTTCCCCCCCCCCCCTTCCCTACTTCTCCCAAATGTGTTGATACTGTCTCCTGATTGATTAAATAAAACTTCTGCTCCCATGTCCTGAGGTTTCTTTTGAGTCTTGTGTTAAGTTTCTGATCTGGTATTCCAAAATCTGATTTACAGATCGACCGACATCATTACATCATGTTGTGATTTTGACTTATTTGTTAGGGTGTTTTTTTGAGAATGTCTGTCTTCCTTCAGGCTCGGTTTTTATGTGCTTTGTATTTTCAGGTAATCAAAAAAAAACTTAAGGTATTGAGTATTCAATTATTTTGGATGCTGATACACATGCGAGTGTGTGTTTTACGAGGATCTGCTTGTGCGCTGCGGTGGATAGTGGCACCCTGTACTGGGTGTACCCCGAGTCCCCTGGGATCGGCTACATTCCTTTCCTGTACAGGTAGTGAGTATTTTAAAGTATGATGGAAAATCTTTAAATAATACAGTGGAACCTTGGATTACGAGTATAATTCGTTCTGGAAATTCAAATTATTCGTAATGGAAATTAAAATTATTTGTTCCACAGCCCAAAGAAAAATACATAAAAATAATTAACACAAAATATAAAGTAGAAATAAAACAAATTAACCTGCACTTTACCTTTTATAAAAAAAAATTTTTTTTTTAAAGTAAAAATAAATCCCGACAGATAAGTGTTTCCATTTATGCGCACAGGCGCTGTGTGTGTGTTTTTCTCTCTTGCGCTGCGGAGTGTGTGTTGTGTGTGCGCGCGCGTGCGTAACACCCCCTCTCTGCTTCACACACACACACTCAAACACATTAAAGGCGAGACAGAGTGAACCGGCACATTGTCAAATTACACGCGCACACATACACACACACACTCTCACACTGACACAGTAAAGATGAGAGAGTATGTGTGTGAGAACCGGCGCGGTGTCAAATTACACGCGTGCACACAACACACACTCTGCAGCGCAAGAGAAAGAAAAACACACACACGGATGTTGATTATACCAGTAAGAGACGAGCACTAAGACCCAGCAGGGGAGACGATGACCCGCAGCACAAGAGAGAGAAAAAACGTTTGCTCAGTTGTGATCACGTGACGCTCGGCGTCAAATCAAGAAGCGCATGCGTGATACATGATACATAATGCTCGTTTTCCAAGTCAAAACTTATTAAAAATCTTTGCTCGTCTTGCGGAACACTCGCAAGCCGCGTTACTCGTAATCCGAGGTTTCACTGTACTAATTTACCACTTACGCTTCTGCTGCTCAATATTCACATCAGTCTCATAGCTCATGTTTAAAAATGGGAAAAGGAATACAGACTGCATTTGGGGCGCGTAGTAAAATTAGGTTCACGTAATGACGTCTCAAATACCTCATTACATTCACACTTTACCAGCCCAAATACTGCACACCTGCAGAGTAAGGAGTCGACTGAACTCTTGATCCCTCTAAATCAGCCCTGAGCAGCAGGTAACAGGATGTACAGCACTACAGTATATATATATATGTGTGTGTGTGTGTGTGTGTATAAATGTGTCTCACAGCACGGGTGGTGCGAGCGTCTCCTCCTGGTGCAGTCTCTCTGTCTGGCGCAGTTTGAGGATCTCGCTGTAGTTCAGTGCGTTCACTTTGTTCTTAAAAAGCTCCAGTGAGGTGGGTTTACTGGACAGGGTCCTTGTGATCTGCTCCCGCACCACCTGCATGACCTGGAGGAATAAAACACATCAGATTGTGCCGCTGTAGGTTTAAAAAATCCTAAGGTTTGGGTAAAGTTAAGGTGCTAACAATAATTCCGTTTCATTATGATTGGTGGTGTTATTCAACTCGAACTTTAAGTGAGAACTAAAACAGTGTGTTCAATAATTTTCCTATAAGACCTTACCAATGACGTCGCTGCATGTTCTTATGAAAAATGAGACAGATTTCCTTCATTTGTTAAATCCAGGAGACTTTTACTCCGATCGAAACTGAACAAAGCGAGCTACTGTACAGCCTCTAAACATTTCTTAGATGGTTGGTTCAGTATTCTGAGCTGCTTTGACACACACGTGTTAAATTCTAATTAGTCTAAAGTGCAGTGTGTCGTCACAAAAAGCGTGTGTGAGCGTAATGCCATAGACACAGCTTGACCTCAGGCACCCAAGTCAAAGGTCAGGAACGAGGGACTGAAAGAGGCCTGGCTGTGAAAAAGACAGACAGAAGGAAATGAAAAGGTAAAGAAGGAGCAGACACAATGGAGTTGGGAGCGGCTCGGTGTCTGACCGTGGGACCTCCAGCTGTGTGCGGGACAATCCCACAATGCCATGCTAACTCTGCTGTTTAAAGAGGTCTGACCCCTGACCACATCCTCACAATTCAACCCTGGATGGCTGGTATACTCTCGCTCTCTCTCAGTCTGTCTCTACAACACAAAATGCCACAAATTTTAAAAAAGTTTAAATTAAATATCAGTTTAAGGCTTTCCCAGGAGACTTGGGGCACGAGGGAGGTACACCCTGGATGGGGTGCCAAACAATCACAGGGCACACACACACACTCACGCTCATTTCACACTCTACAGGCAATTTTGTGAATGTCAATTAACCTAATCTGCATGTCTTTGGACTGTTGGAGGAAACTGGAGAACCCGGTGGAAACCCACCACGCACGAGGAGAACATGCAAACTTCATACACACAGACCCGAGGCGGGGATCGAACCCGGACCCGGGAGGTGCGAGGCCACAGTGCAGCAAACCGCTACGCCACTGTGACGCATTAATGTATAAAGTATTTGTTATATTTTTATATGTGTCTATTTGACATTAACACATCATAAAGACGACAGGCAGATGGTGTACACGTGATATTTCCATTTTATTGATGTGACGCACATGGGCATGGCATTCTGGAGTTAAAGCCATGACGTTTATCAACATGCCACTTATGTGCTTCAGACATGATGTTTATCATACAGACATGACATTTATGTGCTATGGATGTGACACTTGCGGTTTGGATCTTATTATTGTTTTTCTTCATTGGTCTGATCACCAAAAAACAAAAAACAAACAAAAAAAAAAAGGAAGAGAAATATAAATTTGCTTTCGATTTATTATGTGTCGAACTTCAGGAAGACTTAAAGTAAGGAACTGTTGACCATGGTCTTAAATGAAAACAACATACAACACATCCACTTTTTTAATACTCAGTTGTTAAATTACAGTGCAGTCTGGAATCATTGAAAATTTGCCGTAGCCTCCCGCAGCCGGGAGTCTAGAGTGAGCTGATTGGCCGAGCCTCTCAGAGGGGAGGGATGGGCGGCACTCAGCGCTCCAATAACAATCACGGCTCTAACCAATCAAGAGCTGATGGAAGCGGTACTGCGCTGTCCCCCGGGTGTGTTTCTTTTGATTGTGCTATTGTTAAAAGTGCTATACAAATAAAATTGAATTGAATTGTTACACATCGCCCCCAATGGTGCGCGAGTGATCAGTTCTAAAAGATGCATATGGCTAGTTTTACGTGGGTTGAAGAAAACACGTGATGGGCTTTCGTCCTCTCTGGTTGGTAGTTGTAGCGTTGGTTGGGGGCGTGGACTAATGGCGGGTAGGAAATGACTACACCTAAATTTGCGATACTTTTAATTTTATAACAGGTTCATTTTACTGGAACAAATCATGTGAATATATATTATTAACCTGATGTGCGAGGTCTAGGACGGGTCTTTATTTGTGACCTGGCGAGTTCAGAGTGCGTTTGCAAGAGTTTAAGTGAGTAAAATTACAATTAAATGGTGTGAAAATGTTATCATTGCATGTGCAAAAAACAATTTTTCCCCTCCATGAATGAGGCCCAAATATAACGCCATACAATGTTAGAATTCGGGGTCACTCGGGGTAGCTTTGGCCAAACTATTAAAATATTGTTTCGTACTATGATGATTGTTCAAACTTTGCTCTGCGGATAACATGCACGCCAAACTGATCTTTATCGTTTATACACACGGTATTTATAGGATACAGATATAACATTTACGCAATACAGATGTGCTGTTTATTTTATACACTCCACATCTGTGTGCTGTAGACATAACATTTTATGTGAGACGTTTATATTTTTAAACTAAAATGTTACGTGTGACATTTTCTCTGTAGCCAGACATGTGTGTTATAAAAAGTCACACTTTTAAATTTATTCATGATATTTATGCTTTCGAACTTTACAGATGTGTTATAGATACAATCTACTGTAAATGTGTTATGGATATACATTTACGAAGGAGCCAGCTAGAGGACTCGTGCAGAGGAAATTTGCAGCTCAGAATTTATTCGAGGCGAATCTCACCAAAGAAATAAAACCGTGACGTACAAATGATCATCACTCTGCTCTAACTTCACCTGTCTCAAAGTATTTACAGGAAAATGCACAGAAATATGCAAATCTATGAAGTAAAAAATTGTAGTGAACACATCAGTAACTTAAAAGTATGTGGTACTTCGGTATATATAAATAATCTCCTGCGTTTCTTAAAGTACAGTTGAATAAAAGTTTGAAAAAAGTTGAATAAATGACCAGCCTTTCTCGGGTTGTAGCTCAAGATTTTGTTAAATCGGCACAAGTTAGAAGTACCACATGTTTACCAAAAAAGAACAGATGAAAGTCAACACCACGTGCAGCTGAAACGTGAACGTCTGACTGCAAACGTAACGGAAATCTGGAATATTCTGATGATTTGACAGGTTTGGCACATTCAGGTATTTAAAAGACAAAAGCAGGATAAAAGCATCTGTTGCAGGAATGAAGTACACACACAATCGCACACACACACAATCGCACACACACAAACTCCTATTTGCACCTCTGCTTTATAAGAATAATCTGTAAAAGTACCTTTGCCAAAGTTCTGAAGGGTAAATCAGCTTCTCATCCTCACCTCAGTCTGTTCGTGTTCGTGTGTGTGTGTGTGTGTGTGTGTGTGTGCCCATGTACAAAATACTCGCTCGAGCCACCTTCAATACTGATGCGAATTTCCCAAACCAGGGAGCATCTTCATGAAAATAAAACACGCCCATGAGTGCATGCCAAACACACACACTCTCTCTCTCCCTCACTCACACACGTGTGCTCACATGTGGCCTCGGGAAGGCATCTGGCAGAAGCAGACTGCCAGGAGCGATTATGAATGTGGAGACGGGGGGGTGGGGGGGGGGGGTGAGAAAACCAGAGTGAGAGTGACACGGTGGAACACGGAGACGGAGGACGCAGCACAGAGTCACCGTCACATACGGAGACATGAGAACCAGGACGATGACATCATATCCTGTGAGGGGAAGCCTGAGTGCTTTAGCAGCATCAGTACACAACTCGGGTCCAACTCTTCTGCTGCAGAAAGCAAAAAGTACCGAAACTTCTGAAACCCCACCCTCACCTCCCCCCCAAAAACACTTTATTTTTTTTTTACCAGCCACTCGTACAGACTGTACAGCTGAATGCTTTTTGGTTCCTCATTAAACTGGGTACCAACAGGAACTAATTCATGGAGTTAAATTAGTTCCTGAGGGCTTAAAGAAATGAACTAAATTAAAACCAGTTTTTCATCATTATAATTGTTTTTCTTTCTTTTCCCCCCAATTCTTTCCTCACAGATTACTAACCTACTTTATCTTACTTAAAAAAAAAATTTTTTACAGTAAAAGTTAATTTCTTTGCAGTTGTCTCTTACTTTCTTTCTATTTTTCCTTCTTTCATTTCTTATTTACTTTTCTTTGTCCTACTTTCCCATAATTTTTCATTTTTTCTTTCCTTCCAATTATTTACTTTCCCATTTTTTCATTTCTTGTTCTTTCTTTTACATTGTTTACTCAATTCTCTTTTGTATCTTATATTTATATTTCCTTGATTTTTTTTTATTTCTTTTGTCCTTTCTTTTTTTCCAATTGCTTATTACTTTCTTTCTAGCTTATTTGTTCTCTCTCTTTTTTGCTCTTTTCTTTCTTTCCCTTAATTTAATTTTGCTCTTTCAAACTTTTTCTCCAACCAGTCTTAAGTCTTTCTAACATCTATTCTTTAATAACTTTACTTCATTCTTTTCTTTCATTCCTTACAACTGTTAACTTTCTCTCTTTTATTTAGTTTTTACTTTCTTAATTTCCTTTCATTTTTATTAGATTTTCTTATTTTCCTTCATTACTTTAATTTTTTACTTTCATTTTCTTGTTTTTTCTTTCTTTCATTCTTTCCTTTCTTCTATCAATTTATTTTCCTTTTTGTTTATTTAAGGAAATGGAAACTGTATTTTAAATGCTTGCCAAAAGAGGGGAAAGAGCAGAGTCTGGTGAGGGAACAACTGAATGATGAATTAACCCGTTGATCACATGAGCCATACGAGGGATTTTAGTCATTAAAAAAAAAAAAAAAAGGTAATTGTTGGAAGAATGCTGTGGCACAAGAGGAATAAAACTCCGCAGGGTGTGCTGTTAGAGGAAAATAATCAACTGTAACAGGAAGTGAAAAAAACTCACAGATTTTCTGTTTATCTTTGGTATCAAAAGCAACGCACAGTTATTTTAATTCTTATGTCTCTAACACTAATATTACCGACACTGAATAAATACTCTGCTTTGCTGATTTCCTTTTTCCTGTTATAGATAAAAGCAACACCTACAGATGGCTCATCAATTATTGCCTTATCACATTTGTTGACAAATATGTGAAATTCATAACGTCTGATATAACCTAAAGGTCTGATTAGAGGACGATAATGATCTTCATTAATTCAGTCTGGTGGGGAACGAACTACAACCAGCATGCAGTCGGTTCTTGTTTGGACTGTTTGGGCTGGTAAGTTGCACAGGAACAGCTTTACAATGCTGATTGTTTACGTTGCCTTTCATTGTGTTGTCTGTGTCCCAGGCTTTGACCATCATGCGCGCTACTTAGTGCTGATTTAACCAAGCTATTGTGATGAGGAACAGATTTCCCTCTCTCTCGCTTTCTCTTTATTCCTGCTACAGAGTGGGCTTGCTATTGTTGCATTAATACGCTCATAAAAAACGCTCAACACCCCGGGCCATGAGGACAAAAGCCTAAATTCCAGCCTAAAGGTTAAAAGGTCGTGTTGTTTTTTTTTCTTTTTTTTTAAATAAAAAGGTTGGGCCCCTTGGGGAGCTCGGATGCACTGAGTGGACACTTGAGAAAACTGGATTAAGAGTAGATTTTTCCATCAGCTAAGTGTGTCTCAGCTTTGTCGGCTTGTCAGGATGAGCGGGTTTAGACCCAGTTTAAGTGTTGTTCATCACAAACTATGAATCACAAACATTCAGCATATTTCACGGATGTGGATTTCACAGGAACACAAACATTTCACAAAATGATTCACTTATCAACTAAACACTAAGCCTACACGATATTACAGAACAGCTAACGGAAGCCGTCTTACATCCGAAGCTTCTTATCGACCCCAGACTGATGACTCCTGGGTGCTAAAACAAACCCGAACATTCAGTGACTTCTGAGAGATGGACAGAATTCATTTTCTAAAATGCTGATAGTGGAACACTGAAACAGCTTCAGTAACTCAAATGCAAACTAATGAATCGCACACCTTTACGATGAATAAGTTAGAGAGTAGGAGGGATTCACTGATCAAGTAGCTAGCATTCATATCGGTCATGTTGACAAAATGCAGTTTGTAAATGATTTCATTTATTAAGCGGGGAAAAGGCTGTCTAAACCTGCCTGACTATGTGAAAAAAGTACATTGACAATCAATCAAGAAAAAAATTAGATTCTTTTTGGTTCCTCATTAAATTGGGTACCAACTGGAACTAGTGGTGGGTTTCTCGTCTGACATGCAGAAGGCCCGGGTTCAGTTCCCACCCGAAGCCCCAAAACCCCAGCTACTGGTGCAGTGTCGGTCCCAAGCCCGAATAAAATGGGAGGGTTGCGTTATATTTACATTCATAACATTTGGCGGATGCTCTTAAGCAGAGTGACTTAAATTTTTATCTTATTATAAATTTGAGCAGTTGAGAGTTAATGGCTTTGTTTAAAGGCTCAACAGTGGCAACTTGATGGTTGTGGGGTTTGAACCTGGGACCTTACGAATCATAGTCCAATGCCTTAACCACGGAGATAACAAAACAAAACAACAAAAACAAACAAACAAAAAAAAACTTTACCAAGTTGTTGTGTGGATCGGATGGACAAGAACTAACGGTTTGAGTGCAGGACTATGAAGTTTATTTATTCATTTTTATTCAGAATAATTTTTCTTTCTTGCTTTCTTTCCTCAGTTTACCTCCTTTCTCTTACTTAATTTTTCGTTCTTTATTGTTACCCCCCACGCTTATTTATTTAATTCACATTTCATACACTTTTCTCTTCTTTCTGTTCTTCTTTTCCTTAATTTCTTTCAGCCTTTCAATTTTCTTTCAATTTTCTTATTTACATATTTCTTTTACGTCTTTCATTTACTTCTTATCTTTCTCTTATTTTCTTTTTCCTTTCTTTCCTTCCTACTAATTATTTACTTGCATTCCATTCTTTTTTTCCCTTTTCATTCTTAACCATCTTTCTTTTCCATCATGTCATCAGTTTCTTTCTTTCTTACTTACATCATGTCTTTCTTTCCCTCCAACAGTTTACTTTGTTTTTCTTTTCTTCTTACCGAGAAATGGAAGGATGGCTGAATGGTTGAACAGACTTCATCAATCATTTTGAAAAATCTTTGAAAGCAGCTTACAGCACCTGGTCTCCCCAGGCAATCTCCCATCCAAGTACTACCAGACCCTGCTTAGTCACCATGAACAGATAAAACTGGGCATTCTCTGACTGGCGTGGATAGAAGTATACAGTTCATGGATATATTGTAAACATCATGGCTCTATATACTTGATAAAGCACTATAAGAAAGATTGAATGACTATATTCTATAGGTCATAATATTCTCCTAGATCACTTACAAAATCACATAGGTATTCAGGGACAGGCATTAAAATGGTTTAGATCATACCTGTCTGATCGATACCATTTTG
>JAQMYI010000002.1:29253226-29266011 GCA_030014275.1 Clariallabes melas | reverse complement strand
TTGGCTGTTCCTTCTCTATCACCTGCGCATCTCAGATCTAGAGAAATGACAGATCAATATCCGCGAACCTGATTTTTATTTATTTTATTTTTTCCCCCGCAGCCACAGTACGCCGGAAATCCGGCGTGGTGCCGGAACGCTATCACCCCTGTGTCTTACATAATGACTTATTAGAAAAAGGAACCAGATTTATATTTTATTTATATTTATTAGAAGAAAACGTTAAGCGGGCGGGACACGTGAAACACTCCACACTAAGACAATACACAATTTTCCCCACCAGATGCATTCTTATTTGGTGTATCCCTTAAACACACTTTCCTTCAACATAGAAAAAAAAATTCTCTTGATTTCCAGGACAGCCAAAATATTTTTTAAAATAAACTTACTATTTTATTGTCTTAATACACAATCGTTCATATAAATCGTACACGCATCTTCACTGCCGCGATCACAGGTCTGAAAGCTTCTGTAATTCTCTTTCTTCATGATTAGTAGTAAACTATGTACAGATGGCTTGGTTTAAGGCCAGCTTTACCTTCTGATGACATGAGCTCTTCCAGAAGATCTGCACTCATGATTTCTGCACAGACAAAATCAGGAAACAGAAATGAACACCAATGTGCCAACAGTGATAAACATTTTATTTACAAGCTGCAATAGATAAGATGTGTAATTAAAATCATGGAGCTAAAAAGAGGTTGAAATCCGCCGCAACTTATTATGCCCACCCCATTTCTTTTCTCACAACATGTACAATATATTTATAGACCTATCATGACTTCCCTCTCAATCGCAAAAAGATATTCAACTGTAAAACTGAGGTAAACTCCCCCCCCCCCTTTTTTTAAGAGACATGTCAGGCTAAGATGAAAAACCATTCTTACCTTTAGTAGGATCAAACATTTCTGACAGTTCTTTAGGGAGATCCAGCACTAAAAAAAATCATAACAACGAAATTTTATTTTGTATTTAAAGCGAAAACGTGCTGCAAAAAAAAAAAAAAAAAAAAAAAAATAAACTTATTTAATTTTTAGATAGATAGATAAATAGACCTACAAAAAGGTATACACACGTCAACATGAAAAAGCCTCACTTCTGACAGTCGCACAACAGCATCAACAATGGTGCAACTACTGACATCTTTAGAGGAAACGTAATACTGCACATTGCTGCCATAATTTAATTTGAGTTTTTAAAAAGGGAATAGATAACTGTTGAAGTGTTTATAATTTTTTAGGCCCCTCTGTATATACATACATGTACATTTACATACACACAAATGCAGTAAATATTATAAAATATGTGCAGTCAATATGTGCAGTAACTACAACATATACAAAATGGCCTGTGATGTCATAGCGCTGTTGTCATGGTGTTATGGTGACTCACTTTTGGAGCCACCTGGTCATTTGAGAAACTGCATGTTTAGGTATTGGACTAGTTTTTCAGAACCGGACATTGCCCCTTGGTATGGATACACAAACATGCGGGGGAAAAATAAAACATTCCACATCGTTTGTCCTTTTTACCATTTTGTATTCGCCAGGGCTTAAGAAAATGCACTTCCTAAAAGGGCCGTGGAGAAGCAGTTAATTTAAAGTTACAGACACTGAAACAGCGTGTTTGGAAAAGGAGCGCAACAAAAAGAAAAACCAGGCATGCCAGAACACAGGATCTGAGTAGCAAAAATAATGTGACCTTTAAAAGAAAAGTCCCAAACTAAGACCAGCAGACATACTAAGCATAGTTAAGTTTTGATTCAGCAGTGTGAAAAAAACAGGATGCACACTCACACTCTGAAGGGTCCGCTTTGATTGGCTCGAAGACAGCCGAGGACACGGGAAGCGATGAAGAGCTGTCCAACAGGGCTGAGGACTGAAGTTGTTGGCTGTCTTCTGCTGGATTCTGATTGGCCGATGTGTCTGAGGGGGCGGTGCTGGAGGCTTCTGTCAAAAAACATACACACACACAATGACAACACACTGAGAATGTAGAACCTTCAAAAACATAACCAAACATGGAAAGGATTTAAGAAAGACAGGAGATGCTTGAGTCCAAGTTTATAAATCTGAAGTACCAGAAAGGTCCTTTAATACAGTTACTAACTCTTACATCATGAGAGCATGAAGGTGGTGGAGTACTTGGACAGATAAATACTCCAAATATTCCAAGTATGCAACAGCATCTGAGCATGCTCTCAGCATCAAATACACAAATGTGTACCTGTTTATCTTACTGAGTTTATGGTAACAATGTGGGTTAATACATACCCAATTTTTTTATATTTACTAATTAAAAAAGACTGATATATATATATATATATATATAAAAATAAAAGAGAGGGTGGAGGATAGCGCTTCCCTCTAAATGGGTTATGGCACGCTGGCTGAAAAGATGGGGTTGTGAGAGAAAAACAAATGCCAGCCATCACACCCTTTTAAACCGGTAGAGAGGGTGACCTGAGGTGACTGATGGATCGAAATTATTCAGGACTAAATTAGGAAGAAAATTGTGGAAAATCCCCAAAAAGGAAGCATTTGGTTTCTCTGGCTGCCAATCTGTAGGCCATCATGTGCTTGATTAATGTCCCTGTGTGTGCCAGCGTAAAAACAGGGAGTGAGAGAGGGTGAGTCCTTCCTGAGAACCAGTTTTGCTCCTCGACTCCTGGCCACATATGGCTGTGATATTGTTTTGCCTTTCTATGCAACAATGGCACCTAACAATTTGAAGAGATGGCCCAGATGTTAGACAGCAACAACTGTCCCAGAACATTACACAACAGTTAGTTCCGACCGAGTAATCAGATGGGACAAGAGCCATTCCACAAGCGGTGATGTAGAGCGGCGGTCTCCAACCTTTTTTGCACCATGGACCGGATTTATGCAAGACAGTTTTCCTTGGACCGGCCTTCACACGCTCGTATCAAAGCATGATAAAGCGCATAATACATACAAGTACGATAACACAGAATCGGTATGAGCACTGAGCTTATGATCTGATAATTTTTCAAAATAAAACACTCTGCAGACTCTGACAATCAATAAAATGCAAATAAAAACAAATATATTTTTGATTCTTTCAGTGCGGCCCGTGACATTTAACTATACGCATCACTCCGACACAGGTTATCTGATCGTTAATCACACCAAGTGTCGGTCGCAGCATGGGTGAGAGTAGGTCGTTAAGGTCCGCAGTACCGAGAAGAGAGCAGCTGCCTGCCAAAACCCACATTAACAGAACACACATCTGGTGAATGTCATCTTAAACACACTTGATCCCAAATCCCTCTCTAACCTCTGACCAAGGGCACTACTTACTTAGTGTATGGAAAAAAGGACTGTACACCCTACATAGCACACTACCTTTTCATTTAACGCTATTTGGGATTCGATCCCAGAACCAGAAAAGTTATCAGAGCTGATATTCTAACTGTCAGTCGCGACACTCCCTCTAGTGTGATATTGGTTAATTAAGCTATTCTAAATATTCAACAAAAACATTTCTCAGTTTAATCAGTACATCATAGAGAACAGGTGCTGTAGTGTGCTGAAAAAAAAAAAAGTTTTGGTGTGAAACCTGTAGCGGGTGCTGCACTCGTGTTAGCAGGACTCTGGTTATTAACGGCTGTACTTGTTGTACTGTTGCTTGCTGGTTTGGCGGTAGGGGCAGTGACGGGAGCAGACGGTGCAGGAGCGGCTGAGGAGGCTGGGAGACTCTGGAGCATGTCCTCCGGAGGGGGGACGGGTAACA
The DNA here is from genome assembly GCA_030014275.1 of Clariallabes melas. NCBI lineage: Eukaryota > Metazoa > Chordata > Actinopteri > Siluriformes > Clariidae > Clariallabes > Clariallabes melas. The sequence goes on along the minus strand of JAQMYI010000002.1, from coordinate 29,262,258 downwards.
CGACCGGAGAGGCGCTGGCTGGATCTTTATTCACCAGGAGAACGTCGATAGGGCCTGAGGAACTTTTCAGATGGATCTGGTACTTTTTTTGTCCGTTTACAACCTAAAAAAATACAAAAAAAAAAAGGTGAAATAATACATTACTCACAGAAAAAAAAAACAAATATACACAAAATAATAAACAAACAAACACATAGTTAAATATCATCAACTAAACACAGAGTAGACACCAGGGATGTTCTGGTTTCATAACGAGTTACAATTCATGTGCAGGAAGGTGCCTCATTCTTCATTTTACCTCATGAGCTTCAAAAAGTGTTTGCAAAACACTATTTAATAATTTCATAACCCCCCCCCCCCCTTTTTATATATCTTTATCCCTTTTCAAGCATGATTGTACACTACACACTATGAACATTTCACAGACTTTCAGAAATATATTTCCTCACAAGTTTGTGGCTCCATGCCAAAAACACGGCTACGCTAAACCACATTTAGCAATCTTAACCCACCCACTGGTTATCGCATTTGTCCAGAAATCGTTGACGCATCGTGCATGCACAGAGAGAGACGTGAGTAAGCAGATGTGAATCAAACTGAAACCAAAGAGCTGTGAGGGGAGAGAGAGAGAGAAAAAATACTTACAGACTCTGGTATTGGCACTTCCAGCTGTGTGCCTGAAGGCGCTCGGATCGCTAGCAGAGTGTCACCTAGAGGACAGAAAGAAAGAGAGATATGATGTTAAAAGGAAAGCAACAGAAGAAAAAACAAACAAACAAAAAAAAAAAAACGGTGCATACTCGCTGTGAAAGGGTGAAGATTTCAGCAAGACGTCTTTAAACAAAGTAAAGGGTGTGACTCGGTGTTGTAATGAGTTGAGCGTTATATTACGTTAAATGCTACAACTCTACAGTCACCTATAATTAGTAAATATACAGAACATTTATAATGTAAGTGTGATATCCCTGTAATCAATAATAGATGACAGAAAGTGGACTTACCTTTAAAGCAGTTGCAGAGGTCTTGATGTGTCACATAGGCCAGAGTGTGTCTTGTTAAGGATGCAAAAAAAAAAATAAAAAGAAAGAAAGGAAAAAAAAAGGCAACAACACAGCTAAGGTTGCTTTCAGACGTTAGAGTTTTGCCAGCACGCAGATCTTTTAAACCTCCCAGCCAATCAGGTTGCAAATTAGGAAAAACCACCATGGATGCGGGGGGAAAAAAAGTGCTGGTGGAATAAATGAGGCTTTGTATTGAGCGAAATGGGTGGTTTATGGCACGTGGAAGTAGAAATAATTCACATTCAATATTTCAAGGTTGTTTATATAATAATTTTTTTTTTTAAAGGCAGGAAAAAAAACCCTGTGTTTTTTTGGGACATTTGCAACGTAGCTGCGCAAGTCTGAGCACAAACTGGCCTCCAAAGCCACAGCGAGGACAGCAGGATCCTTATTTTATCCACATTAGTAATAAATCTAACCTAAAGATCAAATCAGACTATTACTACTTTGTAAACATGAGTATAAAAGCACCCTAGCTCAAAAGAAGAGTCATTTATATGAAAGCACCTAGGTTACGTTTCACATACAATTTGCTATTTTTTCTTTTATTTTAATTAAATACGTGATTTGAACTTGACAGTGAAACCTGTGCATTAAAAAGCCACAGTAATTTATAGAAAATTTTAACACTCTGAAGTTCACTTTAGTGCATGTCCTCACATGAAAACTTGCACAAACTCAGGAACTCGAAAACACGATTTGGTGGATTTTCGCCATGTTTGTGTAAACACTCCTCCAAACAATTCACAGAAAAAATAAAGTTCTTATCCAGTTTGGTAGAACGAGGCCAGTGTGTGAGCCAAGCAATGATCGCCACTTCTTTTTCCCTTCCTTTCTGGTACTTTCACTTTCATGCTGTAGAATGAGGGTTTTTATGAGAAATTGCAATTTTCTGCCCTAACCACCCTTTCATGCACAGTTATGGAAAATCAATTTAAGACTTAAATTTTAAAAAGACAATTTTTTTTTTTTTTACACAAACAAGGAAAAAGGATAAGATGATTTTTAAATAATGCAAGTGTTACTGTAAACTAACAGAACCTTGAGACACAACAGGGTCTTAACTCACACCGATTTCTTTTTTTTTTGTGCGTGTGTTTATGTTTGACCTGCTGATAGGAAAAAAATGGAACAAGCCAAAATCTCTAACTTTAAGGAAATATTTAATTCAATGCATACAATAAAACGTGGACTATTAAACGACTTACAGTTTTTCTCAAACTGCACAAGGTTGCAGGAGCTATTTTTGTTCAAGTACAATCTAACAGAAATTGAAAACTCAACAGCGAGGTGAAGGCCATGACATGCTTCCTCTGAGACACAAGCTTCTTGCACCACTACACACACAGTTTGGCAGATGTGTTTCTGGTGCTCTGTAGAACAGATTATATCTGAAGCTGATCAGCCGATCGTGGGTCATGGCAGGTCAGGCTGAAAACTGTCTTTGATTTGATGTATCTCTCTCTCTCTCTAACTGAACTCTCGGCAGCTCTTTAAGCCTTTTGTCATTGTGAATATGTTATGAGCTTTCTACATTAAATACAATTATATAATATTGTGATGGACCCAACCAATAGTTCTATTATTTATATAATTATAATTTTTTTAAACTGTTGATTGAGTACTTTTTCCCATCATTCAAAAGTCCTACTATGAAAATTATGCAGGATCAGAAATAATCAGTGATCGATTGGTGCGTCATCAGTTTTAAATGACGTGAGAAATTTAAAAAAGCCATCGTGGAGGAAAAAGCGAGTGAAGGATATGGGCTGTTCTGTGAGTCGTCCGTAACGTTTTTGATGCTCTGCTGCACCCAGACCCTCTGCTGGTCCAGCTCATGTTCTCGTCTGTCCAGATCTTCCAGCTCCAGCTTCAGATCTATCAGCTTATCAGCAATCTCTCGTGTGTTGCAGCCAGGACCTACACCTCTACACACACACACACACACACACACACACACACACACACACACACACACAAAAAGTCAGTCAGACTGTGGCATTATTTTTATTATTATAATACAGGACTGTAGTATTGTAAGAAAAGTCTTGGACCCCCATTTATTTCTTTATATTTTCTTCTGACTTTCTTGTATTTTTATGTAGTCTTGAGGAATAGTTCTCCAGGCTTCCTGAAGGACTTTTTTTTTTGTCTCTCACTTTCCATCCAGTCCTTGTACCTCAGCAGTGTCAGAGGAATGGCTCATCAAAAATGTGCAAAAATATAAAACATCATACAGTAGCAGTAAAATTATTATGCACTGTGATGGTTAAACTTTGCAATTAATCCACATTTCACATGAGTGCTGAACCGTGAGGAGAGATCTGTACGGATTAACAGCAGTCTGTTACACCACTAGTCATTATTGTTTTTTTTATTATTCTGTTTGTTAAACTGTCTTGTTTCCATGAATAATAATTCATCTATTATTTATTGATAACATGTAATATCGATTAAAACATGTGAAACTTGCAAGCCTATACCTTACAACAGATTTAAGTCTGATGGTAAAGTTTAACCACTTTCCATCGCCTTACTCACTTCCACTGAATGCTGTTCTTTGATTTCTTCTCAATCAGCCCGATGCCCTCGAGAACGTTGGTGATGTCGTATATCCGCCGCTTCTGCCGTACGGCCAGCGTATCAGCAGCCTGCAGCGAGCAAACAATAACACACATGGCGTGATGAAGGGGGAAAAACAAACAAACAAACAAAACTACTTCTTATGCTGTAACACTGTTATTTTCTCGTTTCGTGAAGAACTATGAAGTTGTGATTATTACAGATGAATGCAAATGTCATGGTTTAGCTTGTATTTAATTCTTTTTGGTAGTAAAGTTGCTCTTATCCGTTGCTTACGCTAAAAAAAATCCCTATCTCAGTCAGACTGCGCTATTATTGTTATTATTATAATACAGGACTGTAGTATTGTAAGAAAAGTCTTGAACCCCAATTTATTTCTTTATATTTCATGAGAATGAGACAGGATCTTTGTGGTTAAAGAAAAAGGACAGATGTGTTAAAATATTGTGCACATTAAATAGGTGGGAAAACGTTCATTTATGAGTTCCACACATTTCAATAATTCTTAGTGTTTTTTCATAAAATGTGCGGAATTCTAATGCATTTTTTGTGTGTTCTGGTGATTTTATATATATATTTTTGTAATTATTTTTATCATATTTACTTTCTGGTGAATGAATGAGTAAAAGCGACTGACATTTTAAGTACAGTACGGTGATGAGACTCTTAACCGCAGTAAAACATTAGAACGGTGCACGTTTTTAAAGAAGGCTGTATGTCTTCGAATGAAACATTCAGTGAGTGAAACACCTAAACCGTGAAAATATTTATCGAGGTGCTAAAGAAACCAACCATATGTAGTGTTTTTTTCTGCTCGAGTAGAACATTGGGTTCTTTAGGTAGATAGGAATCACACTAATGAGAGTCTGAGTGAGGGTTTCTTGGTCTGTGTAAAAATAAACATGTGACTCTGGTGTTGAAAAGATATTCAACTTCAAATTGACTTGACCACAGAAAGCGAACATGCCTTTTTTTTTTTTTTGACTGAGTGCGTGTGTGTCTGCGCGTGCAGCAATTTTCTGTAAGGACAGAGCTTTAGCGGTACAAGCGCATGACATGCTATTAAGATTGACAACCATAAAGAAGAAAACACTAGATGCAAGACGGCTATTTATCTAATAGAAATGGGGGAGGAAAAAAATACAATAAAACAGATTCAGTTATGAATGCGATTCTTGTGTGGTGATTCACGCATCCTAAATCAATAAAAAAAAAAAATCAAAATAAATTTTACGTTTATAGTCAATTGGCCAGTGACAAGAATTGGCTGGTTTTCGTGATCGGCCGATCAGCCTCAGATATAAATGACCAAAAGCTTTCGAGTGGCACAACAGAAAAACATTCTTATGGCATTACCTTATCAAAAATCATACATATTAAAACCACTGATCTGCTTTTTCCTCCAAACTAAAAGCTAATTAGTCTCAAACTCACTCATTACTCATTTACACTAGTCTAAAAACACTGCGAGCGCTAATTAGTTGAAAATCACATGAATCACGTTAGAAGCTAAGTGCTCGCAGTCGTTCAACCCAGACGCTCCTCGTTCAAGAAGGTAAAGCATCGCCGTCTCTTTATAATCCTACAGGTGGTGCACTCTGAACTATTCACACATTTTCATCCTGTGTGGTAGGAGTGAATTATTTGCCAAGTTTGTTTAGAAATAATAACTATATCTTATGACCTAGATATGCGTTGCTCAGTTTAATGTTGTTTACATGCTGTGCTTGCTTTCTAAGTGAGGAAAACTAATGTTATAAGGAACGGGCTGCACTTTTTAAACTTTTTTACAGGTTTAAAATTGTAACAAAATCGAGGAAATGTAGTATCAAAACAGGATATATCTAAAACCGTGATAATTATAGAATAGCAATTTGAATCGAATCGGCACCAAGGTATTGTGATATCGTATCGGGAGGTGACTTAGTGATTCCTGTCCCCATTATCTAATTAGTAAAACGTTAGTTAGCGCAGAGCTTTGTGTGATTTCTACACCTAATGTTCTTCCCTTGTTGTGACTAAAAGTTATATGAGGACATGTTTTACACTTTTGGTTTGTGAAGTGTGAAATGAAAACAGAAACTAAATCTTCCTGATGTTCTCACGACAATAGTAATGTGTGTCAGCGCTGACCCTCCAGCTATTTCTTCACAGACTAAAAATAAAACAAGATAAAATGACACCTGTCTGAGGTGGACATACACACTTATTGTCTTGTGTTAGGGTAGGTACTTCTTTCATAATGTTTATTATAAGAATGATTAAAAACATCTACAAGCTACTCCAAGCCGTCACAGCTGGATTTTAAAAAAATACTTTTATCAGCTTTATCAGAAGTTAAACGCAGGTTTTCAGTAAAAACACGCCGCCATTTTGGATTTTTTTTTTTTTTTAAACTCTGGAATGCTTTCACAGTGCAGTCGTTATCACGCAGTGCGCATGCGCAGAGGACATGCGGCAGGTTCAAGAAAAGCGTTTGTAACAAACCATTTTCTGAAAAATCTGTTTTTTAAATATAGTTTGGTTCCATTTAAATTAAGTTAATCTCTTAACAATAATCTCTTATAGTTTTCTTTTAAAACTTCCAGACCACCACGCGCTCTCTTTCTGCCCATCTTAACTCTATGAAGAGACCAACTTTCTGAAAGGATGTCTCTCAATCCCCCTGACATCACACATCTAGGGCACTACACAGCGTGCAGGCGCTATTCTTTTTGTAGCCTAATGAGAGCACCTATCGAGCAAACAAGCAGCCGTTTGAGACGGAGCCAAGAGTTAGTTTGTCTTTTCTTTTTTAGCATACTGGAGAAACAAAATACGTTAGGTGAATAATATTTCATCATGTTTGTTTGTTAAAAAAGGTAGATATAGTAAAAAAAATAAATAAAAAGCTATTATAATATAATTGTAATGAGTGTGAGATGCAGTGCTAAACTAACTAGCTAGCTAGCTATGGCTAACGTCATGCTTACAGCCTTCAGGTCCAGCACTCCATCCTTGGCTTCCTGCAGCAGGGTGACAAACTTGGTGGTCAATAATCCAAGGCTTTTCTCGTGGCGACTCGGCGTAGCCGGCTGCATTGATTCTCCCATCGCTCCTGATTCGTTTCGTCCAGAATCCAAATCCATTCAATGCTATTTCTGTGTTATGCTCAGCCGTGTTTGTGTTTTGTTTCTTGTCAAGCTCCGATTCTGGCGCCTAAACCTTCTGCTTCCCGTTACAGGCCGGAAAACATCCCGCAGCATGAGGCCAAAACTCGGCTCTGCGACCGCTTTAACTACCCGGTCCGGTCCGGCTCGGGATCCGGTTCGTTCTGCAACGCAACAGGTTTCGCAAAAGCAACTCAATAACCAGCAGAGAACACACACGTTCACACTGAAACACACACCGGTGGTATGGTGCTGTTGCTACTTGAATTGAGTGAAGCCGTTGAAGGAGCAATGCATCATGGGATTCCGTGCTCAAAAAAGGAGAGATTAGCTATGCAATTCGCCGGGGTTCCACTAGAGAGAGACATAGTTACAAAAATTAAATGCAATACCAGTGTAACAGTAGGAAGTGTCGTGGAATTTAACAGCAGACAGCATCATCTTCAACTTTTATGCCACAGGGTTGGTTATAATTTTTCGGCCAAAACATTGAAGCAGTGCACAATTTTTATTGTGCATAAAAATTCATGACTTTAGTGCCCCCTAGTGGAGCTCTTTGACCAAACTTGAGGCATGTTCATAGAAATTTCTTTGAAATAAGCACACTTATCATACAGTACTTAAGCAGGCAAGTTTCATCCAAGTTGCATGTATATTTACACATCACATATTATCCTGCATTCATTATGACCCCTGCAGGTATTTAAAGTTCGGCTTGGGAAATATCTTGGACCATTTTATTGCTTCCAAGATTTTTTTTTTCCAAGATTCAAATATTGAATAATTATAAATTAAACAATAAATAAAACTTTAGAGGTTTACAGGACTGTAAAGAGGTTAGTAAAGAGGGGGGCCTCCAATCCCACCCTGCTGAAAGAGCTCGGCCAATCAGCTCTCTCTAGGCCCCTGACTGCAAGAGGCTTTAGCATTACCCAGGAATCAAACTAGCAATCTCCGGATGATAGGATTGAGCACTGTACACTTTAAACAGAACCTATTAAATGAACTCTCGGTCGCCAGCTCCGCCAGTCGTGGTTAGTTAGTTCTGCCAATTGTGGAAGGATATGTGTTGATGGAGACAAATAACTGGTTAAATAAAGAAACAAATCATAACCTGTTTATAGTAAATGGTGTTTATTGTATAAAAGCTGCATCCTTATGCCTATGACCACCACCAGGTTAATTATATTCATTCTGCTTGCCTGAGTAGTAGAAGGCATACACCAAGGATCTTTAACTACAGTCCTGGAGGATCAGTGTCCAGCACAGTTGGTAATATGCTAATACCTAAACACCTATTATTAAACAGATTAGTTGAATAGCTGTGAATATGAGCAGAGAAATCACCAAAGTGTGTTGGACACTGGTCCTTCAAGACTGGAATCAATGATCCCTGGCAGATAAATTTTATAGCTTTAGGTTCTAGGGTCTCTTCTTCCTATACGTATATATTTTTAAGACAAAAATATATATATTAATCCTAGCAAACATAAGAAGACCCCTAATAACAAACATGGTATATTTAATATAAGGAGTCAGCATATTTAATATAATTCAGTCAGCATGGAAGGTTTAACCATCACAGTAATTACACTACATGGCCAAAAGTATGCCATCAATCTTATATAAAACATAATATATTATCTAACTTATATAACTTATATATTTAAACATTTTTTAGGCCTTTCCTAAACTGTTGCCACAAAGATGGAGTATTATATGCAGACATTAACCTGCTTTGAAAAGAGAAAAAAAAAAACTGTGTCAGAGTACAAATGATAAGCTGTGAGTGTCGATTGTGTCAAAGGTTTTATGGTTGAGGAGTTTAATATCTGTGACCCTCAAATCATGCTGACAAAACATCACTGCAAATTCACGCAGCTGCACAGACAAAGCATTTACTCCAGGTTACTGATTTCACCTAAGGCTTGTTTTGTAATCTAAAAAAACAATACCTCGGGTTGATACAGTTATCTATTGAAGTTTTAGATGCTGGCAGTCATAGTGCCTAGAGTGAATCAGCATTTATCACAGTTGTAGAGCCAGACCAGGTAAACATACGGAATTGACCTGCCACCGAGATGCATGCGATTTAGTCCAAAGTCCACAGTGTAATAACATTACAAATATAAATAACATTCATAAAATCTACAGCACTTTAAAAAAGCATTTTTCATTTATGCATGAATAACTTGAAACATATTTTTCCACAAGCTATTTATTAAAGGTTTTATATATA
>JAQMYI010000002.1:29167783-29179650 GCA_030014275.1 Clariallabes melas | reverse complement strand
TCGTGCCCTAAGCTTCCTGGGATAGGCTCCAGGTCCCCGCGACCCTGAATAGAGGATGAAGCGGTATAGAAGATGAAGATGCCTGTGCTGTAATGGAACACTAGTCTGCAGTTGCATCTGTCACAGCTTGTTCATTATCTGACAATCTTATATACAGTACGCACAATATTTAGAAAGTCACACACACTAATTAAATTTTTTGTTGTCTTTTTTTTCTCCATCCCTAAGTACTTGTGTATGTTTCAGCTTCACCGCTTTGTACTGTGTTGCAACACAGGTTACACAGCATTCTCCTGTAGCAGCTTGGTGCAGTTGATCTCTTTGTTTTCATGTGTTTTTACTCTTTTATAATACTTTTTCTCTATTATTTATTTTTAACTTTATTTTGTATTACTCAGCAAGGTCGCTCTTTCAAAACATGTGTTTCCAAAGAGTTCTCATTTTGAGTTATGCAACACTAATTTTGTTTTCAGCGCTCCGAGTGATCAGCATGGAGCCACTTCCTTCGTTTACACTAGGTAACAGCTTATCGCACTAACGCCGACCGGCATTAGAGGTTCAATTCTATATGAGATACGGAGGAGGATGTTGAGAGGATGCAGAGTTGGAAGAAAGCAGCGCAGAGGAGGCAAAGATGAAGAGAGACGAGTGGAGCATAAGGAAAGGATGAGTTATCATGGGCAACGTGAGATCTCTTGACAATTAGATTGACGAGCTGAATGCTTTTGTAAGTACTGAAAACCTCATCCACGAGTTCAGTCTGATGTGTTTTACAAAGACTTGGTTACATGATGATGCTCTGAGAGCGGTAAGAGGACAGGATGGGTGCGAGCTGTTTACATCAACAACTGTAACCCCGGTCATGTGACTGTTAAAGAGCATGTTTGTATTTACAGAGAATTCTCTCATGTGAAAATAAATGATGTGTACATTCATCTGTCCACGAATGCTGCTGCCGCATGTGAAGTCATCCACTCGGAACTGCCAAACTCCGGACTCGGCACCCCGATGCCTTTCTCCTGATCTCCAACAATTTTAACCACGCATTGCTGACCAAGACTCTTCCCACTTTCACTCAGTATGTGGATTGTCACACCTGGGACAATAGGACACTAGACCTTCTGTATGCCAATGTTTGCTTACAGTGCTGCAGCCCTACCCCTGCTTGGAAGGTCAGATCACAACCTAGTCCATCTCCTGCAAATATACAAACCCCTAGTTCAGAGACAGCCTGCTACAGTGAGAAATGTGAGACGGCGGTCAGAAGGAGCCACTGTTGCCTTACAGGATTGTTTTGAGGTTACAGACTGTGAGGTTTACTGTGAACCAAATGGCGAAGACATTGATGGCATGACAAACTGCATCACAGAGTACATAAACTTCTGTTTTGACAGCTGTGTACCAATGAGAAATATTTGCTGTTTGCCCAACAACAAACCCTGTCATTAAAAAAGTCATAACAATATGTTATATCGAAGAAATACTACAGTGATGGTAATTTCAAAAATTTAAAATCTGAGCCAGTGCTATTGATATTTATTGTACTGTACAATAATGAGCCAAAAAAACAAACATTGGTTAAATGACGGATGATCTAGTTCACTAGCTGATAATTTTATTTGTACAAAGAATGAACTGTTATATAGCATATCTCTGTATTTGTTTATTGTTATTTAAAAAAAAATACATTCAAAGACATTAAACTTTAAATATAGAAATAACTGATAAAATAGGCTTTCAGAATAAAACATTACAATAACTCAAAAAAAGACTCACTAAAAATGTAGCTGGAAAAATCAGGGATGGGAAAGAGTCCTACAGGAAAAAACTGGAACAAAAACTGAAATTAAAACAACATGAGAGAGGTGTGAAGGGGCATGAGGACAGGGAAGCCGATTTACTGGCTGCAAGACAGGTGGCCAGGCTATTGAGGGGAATGTGGAACGTGCAAACGATCTCAACAATTTAATAGATTTGATGTCCCTCTGTCTCTCACTTCCCTCTGCTTCAGCTTCAATCCACACTCTCCTGCTCCCACGTTCTCCCCCACACAGAAAACACCATGAATCATATTGGTACCCAAAATACCACGTCCCTGTGCCCAGAACGACTGCAGCCCAATGAGACATCGCACTTTATGAAGGTGTTTGAGAGACTGATCCTGGATACACTTCATCCCCTGGTGAAGTCCTCTCTGGACCCTCTTCAGTTTGCCTACAAACCTTTCCTGGGAGTAGGGGATGCCATAATACACCTGCTTCATCAAACATACTCCCCCCTCGACAAACCAGGGACCACTGTAAGAATGATGTTCTTTAACTTCTCAAGTGTGTTCAAAACCATTCAACTGGCAGTACTGGGGGAGAAACTAAAGAACATGCACATAGACACCTCGTTGGTTTCCTGGGTCATGGATTATTTGACGACTCTGTAATTGTTGGCTGTATAAAGGATGGAGACATCTCTGAGTACCTGTCTGTGGTGGATGACTTTGTTTTCTGGTGTGAGCCTGATCACCTAAAATGTAACAAAATGAAAAGAAAACAAACGAAGATGGTGGTAGACTCCAGGAGAAGTAAAACCCCTGTTACTCCTATATCTGTCCATGGGGAGATAGTGGAAATGGTCCTAGAATACAAATATCTGGGAGTTCGTCTGGACAACAAACTCGACTGGTCACATAGCACAACAGCACTCTACAAGAAAAGACGGAGCCAGTTGTATTTTTTGAGAAGGCTCAGGTCTTTTAAAATTTGAAACACCATTCTTCGGATGTTTTATGAAACTGTTGTGGCGAGTGTCATTTTTTATGCTGTGGTCTGTTGGGCCTGTAACCTTAAAGTTTCAGACAGAAATAGAGTGGACAATGTAATTTAAAGGGTCGGATCGTTGCTAGGAATGAAGTTTGACACTGTGGATGTAGCAGCAAAGAGGAGGATTCTGTCCAAAATATGATCCATCTTAAACAATCCTTCTCACCTGCTATTCAGTGTTCTTTCCAACCATAGGAGCAAATTCAGCCAGAGACTGATTACTATCAAGTGTTCTACAGAGCGCGACAAGAGATCATTTCTCCCAATGGCCATAAAATTATACAACTCTTCTGTGTAGCATGTACAGTACACTATAGAGAGAGTCACTGTCAGTAACAATAATACAATATTATTACGTACCTGGACAATTTGTGCAATATATACCCATGCTCTTGGGCCATACCACTTTCAGGTGTAATTTCTGATTAATCCATATAATTTATGCAATACCTTTTCCTTTTTCCCACACATGTGCAATATCTGTATATTGAATTATGTTTAGTGTGCAACTAGGGATTTACTGTTTTACAGATTTTTCCCCCCTCTCCTCCTTGTCTAATTTATTACTCTTTTCTTTTCCTCCCGGAAAACAACTTTAAGCAACTGTAACCAAGAATAAGCAATTTCCCTCTGGGATTAATAAAGTTCTTTGAATCTTTAATTTCCATGTATATTTTGATAATTTTGGTAGTTTTTAATACTTCAAAACGTGTGACAAATATACTTTCTTCAAGATGTGATTTTCATCAGAGAAAATCAGAGAACAAAACACTTGTTCTATTAAACTGAATAAAATTCAATAATTTATTCATTTAAACAAAGCCTCTAACAGAGTTGGGTTATGTTCATAAATCTATATCAGGTGGAGATAATTTTCAGTTTAAGAGGTGTCTGGCTACATAAGTTTGGGATCCACCTTCATTTGGTTATGTTGAGAAACATATTTCTTTTGCCTTTGCCTTTACTTGCCTTAGATAAGAAGCTTGATCTTTTTTTTTTTTTTTTGTAGATATATGATGCACTTCCTGTGGTAAGGTCCTGGCCCCTTCCCTTTAAAAAAGCCTTTGATAATAACAACAAACTTAAAAAGATGACAGCAAACATGATCAAAGAGCACAAGACAACAAGGATCCCAGGAAAACCAAGAGACTTTGTTGACACCTATCTGGATGAGCTTGATAAGGTTTGTGTTTTTGTGAAGAAGTCACTTTTATGTTGCTTGTTGAAAATCATGCTAAAATATGTTATTTCGTATCATGTTTAATAGAGAGACAAGGAATCAACTTTTAGCGAAGAACAACTTGTGGCTTATATTTTAAATCTGCATGTAGCTGGCACTGATACCACATCCAACACACTCCTTACAGCGATGCTTTACCTCATGACTCATCCAGACATTCAGGGTCAGGGTTACATTTTATTCTGCTTATACAATCTTAGTAAAAATTGAAAATTTTTCTTTTATTGCCCACAATAAAAGTGATCTAATAATAGCACCCTACATGCTTTTTTTTAGAGAGATGCCAGATGGAGATTGATGAGATTATGGAGGGAAAATCACATGCTTCATTTGAGGACAGAAACAACATGCCATACATACAGGCTATGATACACGAATGTCAGCGCATTGCCAACACCGTTCCTCTGAGTGTGTCACACTGTACCACTAGAGATACTGAACTGATGAACTACACCATACCAAAGGTGACAATTTTAATTGCTTAATTGGCTGTACTGTTTCACTACTCATAGTAACCGATTTTTTTTATTTATCTGTGCTCCAGGGAACTATGATCATCCCCAACCTGTCCTCAGTGTTACGTGAGGAAGGCCAGTGGAAGTTTCCTCATGAATTTAACCCATCAAACTTCCTAAATGATCAGGGACAGTTTGTGAAGCCTGAGGCCTTCTTACCTTTTTCTGCTGGTGAGTGAAATACACAGCAAACTTAATTGAAAAGTTGTGTTCACCCAAACCTGAGATTCATTTATTTTTATCTGACAAACCAAATGTCTAAATGTATGTATCTGTCAATGTGTGCAGGGCCTCGTGTGTGTCTTGGAGAAGGTCTGGCTCGCATGGAGCTCTTCCTCTTCTTGGTTACTCTTCTACACCGCTTTCAGTTCATTTGGCCTGAAGATGCAGGAGAACCAGATTTCACACCTGTGTTTGGACTAACAACTACACCAAAACCATACAGGATGGGAGTCAGGCTGAGACAGTCAGCTAAAGAAATATAGAATCAGAATACTTAAAATTCTTTTACAGCTCATTAAGAATGATGTCCTTGTTGTCATGTGAACACTGTTCTAAAAGCATGTTTTCTGTGATTCTATGAAAAAAGTAAATAGACAAAGCCAAAAGAAGTCAAATTCAATTCCAGTTATTTGATCCATATACAAGGTGGCATCAAAAGGTTTTGAGACTTTATTGTTTTGTAACACGAGAATTTTGCCCCAGGGGCCAGACTGAGAACAGCAAATTTTACTTCCTGGTTTAAAGGCATCTGAGGTAGGACATACAGCGAAAAGATAGAACTTGTAAACAGGGCTAATCTCTAAACTTTGATAACCCCCCCCCCCCATATACTGCTTAAACTTCCTTATTTCTAGGTGCAATTTAGATTTGAGTAAACATCATGACACAAAGACAAAAATTATATGCTGGATATATGCAGAAATAGGTGCAGAGCTTATACAAACTACAGTAGTTCTGGTTTCCCCATGTGGGTTCGTTTGATTTATTCACTTGTTTTGCAAATTAATATAATATCAACTATAAACACAGATTTTGTACATTACCATTTTGAAATAACCATACCAAAATGCCTCAAAGAATTAAAAGACATTTTCCCACCCCCTTGGAATAGCTATCGAAAGTAAAAGGATCTTATAGACATTCAGTACCCAACTTCTTATCTTCCAGTATAACTTTAGTACACAACACCTACAAAATCTCTCTCTATATATATATTAAATAATAATAAAAAACGGTTCCTTTAGTATAGCTTCTATACATTTTTTTTTTTTTTACTAATGTTATAAAAGCTCAACTGTTACTTCCAATATTTTCTCTATATTTCTGTTATTTTTCTGGGATACTGATTAAATATTTTTTTCTGCTTTGCAAAAGTTGCCCCTCTTTGTGATCCGAGTATAATGACTGAAAGCTGCTCACATCGGCTCACAACTCGTTAAATGCTGCCTTTTGCAAAGTGAAAGCATATGTGGCAGTAAGGGTGTATTTAACATTAGAAAATCCAACTAAGCCACCCTGGGAACTCACCCCAGGGACAAAATTATATTTAAACCACCCAATTTAGGTATAAAGCACACAGGTTCAATTACTTACGTAGAGTAGGCAGGAGACATGGAGGAGATGTAAATACAGTACAATGTTTATTAATACACAATTGCTTAAAAACACACTAAAAACAAGTTAAACCAAAAACCCTACTTCAAAAAAAAAAAATACAAATTACAAAAAAATTTTTTATAAAAAACCTGCTTGGAATGGATATTTTGGTATAAAGAAAAATACCCACAGAGCTGAGGTTCACAATGGCCGAAAATGAGGTAGGGCTGTCTTTTACCAAAGCACACTTTCACACATACCACCATGCACTATGGTCACTCAAACACTTCAGGTGTAACAGCACACAATCGAAAAGAACCACCACCAAAGAGGAAGGCCAGTCTATCATGGAAAAGCAGCTCCTGCAACAAACCAAGAAAAAAATTAATACAAAAGACTTGAGCGATAACACATGGGCACCATCTAATGGAAACTCTCTTGCGAACAATGAGTATCAAAAGCAGACAGAAATACACCAGAAAGATTCATGACACAAGTTTACCAATTAGTCGCCATTGAAGGTCAACTGTAACGAAATACATGCATTCAATTACATTAATTGAGAATGAATATTATACACAACAAAAACAGAAATAAAGAAATCAAAACAATCCACGTTGTTTTGATGGAAAGAAAAAACAGGACAACTTAAATATGCCAAGCAAAGAGCAGTGCTTACTCAAAAACAAATCTATAAATTAACAGTACATTAAAAGGCGGGGCATTAAAACAGCATGTTAAAACAAACAGGCAGTCTTTCGATGATGTTAACGGCAGCGTCTTCAAAGCCGTATACACTTGTGAAATTTTTTTATTTTTTGCGTATTTGTATTGTATTTCTTGTTGCAACAGTACATTGCAAATATACTAACAAAAAGTTTACTAATTTTAAATATATAAAAAGTGTATTACCACAATGCTTTTACCTATTTTTACAATACAACTTTTAACACACTTTAAAATAATTGTAATTTAGTATATTTCCTTAAAAATATATTTTACAAAAATATACTTGAAAGTTTTGTTTATTTTTTTTAAAGTGTGTTTATTTGCACTTCATGTAAATATATTTTAGTATTATTTATGTGTGCTGAAAATGTAAATTTTCACAATTGTCACAAAATGACACCTCTGTGGCTGAGGATAAATGCTTTGAAAGCCCATTTAAAAGTGTATGCACTGCACAAAAGGCTACACTTGTAATTGTGATTTAAGTATTTTAATAAATTTACACAATGTCACAGAGAAGTCCAATCTATAAACATCAATCCATGACTATGTTTATATCAACAGCACACCATACGAACACAAGAAAATGTGTTCTACTGGACAGGAAGTTCAGCTACTGGATTGCAATGTAATAAGTATACAGCAAAGTAAACACTGTCTATATTGCATAGCCAAAAAATGAATTTCACTCACACTCTTTAACATATAATATATTAATTGTTCAAAAACTCTTAACATATTATAAATTTTACTGAGAAAGACAGGTGAAATACAGCAATTCGCATTGATATCTGTAAAGCAACAGAATTAGTTCCCCTAGGAGTCAGTTTTAGTCACTTTCAATGCTGTTTGGAAGTGGAATAACATACAGCTTGTCCTTAGACTTAATCATTACACATTTACGTTTGAGTGACTGAGGAGGAACAGCAAACACATTAGTGGTGTGAGACACTTCATATATAAATGTTGAGGATATTTGTAGCTGATCATCTCTACACAACTTTTCTTCACTCTTGGCAAGCTCTTTAACTAAAACACAAAATCTGTTGTTGTCGGATGCAGAAGATGGCCCATCCTCACATGAAAAATCCACCAGGGTCACAATTTGACATAATGTTCCGTCATTTAACTGTACAACTGAATTGTTTCTCTTTTTAAGAGTTGTGTTCTTGCAGGAATGATAAAGAACTCCGCTACAAGTGAAACGGTCATAAAAGAAACCTGAATTGACTATGTCACCAGTAAAGTCTTCAATAGCCAATCTCTGCAGCACAGATGTGGTACCTTTCTTCGGGCAGCCAAAGCCTCTTACTTTATCTTGAAACTTCTTTGACTTTTGTGTTAAGCCAGATCTACTTTGGAGCTTGTCAAAAAATGTTTGTATGTTTTCATCAGCATTTGCCATTGTACTCACTGCTCTTGCTGAGAGAGCCCTCCACCTCAGGAATCTCTTAACTACTTGATCTAGCACATGCGTTGTTCCATTGAAAAACTTAAGCAATGTTCCATTAAATGATTCGAATGGAAATGTGGATGTTGCCCACAGTGGTCCCCAGTTGCGCACACTTGCTGATAAGTGCATTAATAAATGCACATTGAAAGAAACATTAGCAGCACCATAAAGTTTCTCAAAGTTACGCACAAACTTTCGAAGAGCTCGTTCTGCCATATTCACATGGTTTCCTTTGATGGCATCATGAAGAAGAGTGTGCATTGAAAACACTAATAAAAAAAGATGATTCCAGTACTTCTTTTTCAAAATACCACTCAAGACAGGCAAAGAGTAAAACAGCAAAAAAGACCTCCATTCAGATGCTTTCCAGAATTTTCGGTCTTCAACTGATCTTGGGGCCCTTGTGACTTCCAAAGGTGGGTTAATGGCCATGAGTACCTGGTCTATGTCATTGATCTTTAAGCCCAAGTACCAGTCTTCCTTATGGTGTTTACTGTCCAGCCACAAAGATGTCATCTGTTTAGTTACACCAAGGCAGACACTATGCTGGTACTCTGGAACAAATCCTGTGATCATGTTAAAGCTCTGAAGTTCCATCAGAGGTGATGGTCCTTTTACACCCATTACTGGTTGAGCAGGTGTTGCCAGCATAGCATGGCGGAAATGATCTGTCTCTGTCCTTAAAGGTGGTTCTGGTGTTTCCCAAATATATGGGCCACCACCATGGTGGAGGCAAAAGTCACATCCATATTTTCCATTAAACTGCTTCGTGTTTCTCAGGAGGGGCCGGGCAATTGAATCAGAAGAGCAGAGGAGTGAATGAACCTTGCTTGTATGCTCTACGTTTTCAGAGTCCCTCCATTTGATTCCAATATGTTGTAGTTCCTTGAGTTGTGCCACAAAAGCAGTTAAAAATGTCATCATATTTGGCTTGCTGTTTCCAACCCATAAGCATGGTACGCATATGTTCCTTTGACGATCACTTGGTGACAGCTCAATAATTTGACACTGGATTGGCCATATCTGAACATTATTACTTTTAAAAACAGGAATTCCATCACAATTCCACAAGATTGATATGTCATCAGGCCCCATTTGTCCACTCTGCTTGATCTTTTGATATTCTGCCCCACACTGAATATCAGAAACAATGCCTGGAATTGATTCTGCTTTATTCAAGCAAACGTCTGTTTTTTCCAAAATGTCAATTATTTGGTCTGATAAACTAAGTACTAGAAAGTAAGATCCAGCCCTTAGGTTTTTCTCTGCATCAAATTCAGCTTCACAAGAAGTACAGTTTTGTTGTGCCGTCTCAGTAGGTCCCAAGTAACTTTCACAGTTGATACAATAAAAATGTGGCACATACTGACCAAATTGTCCATATGCTTCATGGAATATGAAGATATGAAGTTGCTGGCACCAAGCCAGGGAAATGTTCATTGAACATAGTAAGAAGATCCTGAAGAGCTACTTCTGTCAAATTGTGGCGCAGTACATATGACATGAGTAAGAGCAGACTCTGTCCCTTTGTGAGAGGAGCACCAGGGTATACAGGATCATCCTCCTGTTGTTTCTATGAAAAAAGAAAAGGCAGATCACATTACAGTTTTGTTCGACTGCTTACACACAAAATCTTTACTTTACACACAATTTCTGAAATCTGACACTCAAATACCAGAATGACACACCAAACCTGCAAAACCATATGCTAATTCTCGGCCTTGAACTCAATTTCCCTGTTTTCAATTTCATGAAACATATACAGACAACATAAATTATTATCTACACACCTTCCTTTGGTTTGAGGAAGTTGGTTCCTCTCTGTACTCTTTTCTTGGTCTCTGTCCTTGTCTACTTCTATTCTCTTCTTCTCCGTCCTCTTGTCCATTTCCATCATCTTCCTCTCCTTCCTCATTTTCACTTCCATCATCTTCCTCTCTGTTGTCTTGTCCATCTCCATCGTCTTCCTCTCTTTCCCCATTTTCACTTCCATAATCTTCCTCTCTGTCGTCTTGTCCATCTCCATCGTCTTCCTCTCCTTCCCAATTTGCATTTACATCATCTATCTGTCTCTCTTCTTGTTCACTTTTTTTTGTGCTTTCAAGTTCGTTCTTCTCTTCAGTTGGATTTGTGAGAGGAATCTGAACAAATGTACACAAAAGGTAAGTGCAGCTTAAAAAAACACGGTCTGGGGCACTGAAGCTGTGCAAGGCCCATCTGAACACAAACGTGTGGTTTATTTTGTTTATCATAATAATTTCTTTTACTATACATAACATACTGTTTTTCAAAGTTACTTACCTTTTTGTGAACTACTCTTCTGTCAGTAGTTGTTGGTGAAATTTGAGATGTATGAAGAAATTTCTTGTATAACAATTTCGTCCTTTTCTGTGGATACAGTACAAACAAAATTAAATAACTTAAAGTAACTGCTATCTAATAGTTCAGTACATGTGTTGTCTCCTGTTTAACAGTTTTAAAGTACAGTGATCTAGAGTAAACATATTAAATCCATGCATCATTTGTTCAGGCAAAAAATATTATTGTACAGAAAAGTAAAAAAGATTGTAATATTGTAACATAAAAATATCCTCCCAGGAATAGACTGTTGTCCAGTGCAGTAGACATTGTATTTTAGTGAATTTCTCTGACCCCACACATGTTGAAGAGGATGTCCCGTAAAGAGCATATTTGGGTGCTTTCAAAGATACCACATGGTTGAAGGTTTTACCATGACAAAACCCTTAAAATATTAGAAAACTTACTGAATTCATTTAAAGATAAAATGAACTTTTGCAGAAATATTTTAATAAAATATAACTTTCTGTTACAAAACAGAGCCACAGTAGAGGACATCAGGGGGCAGTTACATAAACAAATCCGTTATGATTAGTCTTAAGTGATAGTATGACCAACTACTGGTTAAACAAAAGGCAATCAGTTTAATCTTATAGTATCAAATTAAACAAATCTCTGGTTTTCTGTAGCTGACTGAAAACAGTTATGAACATAATAAGAAAAAATTTGATAACTAATTAGTAAGACTATAGTCTAATCAGTTTATGCTGGAAGTAGATCATGTTCAAAACAGGCAGTTTGAGAGGACATAATCGGGAAAGGAAATATATATCAACATTTCTATGACATATTACATATTATTTTAAAAATGTTGTACTGTACATTGTAAATTGTTACTCCCATTATAACACTATAATTATAGTTTATTGATACATTTTATTGAGTGGAGCTGCCCATATATAGTCAATTTGCACTTATTTTATAAGTATATCATGATATACTATATCATTGATTCCATTATATCTTTCACAACATAGTAGAATTATAGGATAGTAATTAGGTATCAGCTATTGGTGTAAATAGCGATAGAGGCTATTACAATAAGTGCAAATGAATTGTATTTACACTATTACACAATATTAACCCCAGTGAAAAAAAAATACACTTTAGTGTATTACAAATATGTTGAAATCCTCGATAGTACACTGCAAATATACTAA
>JAQMYI010000002.1:29040759-29058133 GCA_030014275.1 Clariallabes melas | reverse complement strand
CAATTAAAGTATGTTTTCATGTTAGCAATGTGTTAGATTTATTTGTTCCTAATTTTCCTCTAACAACATGGCGACTGATGCAAAAAGACCAAAGGTAAAACACACACCAGGTTTGTGTTAAAGTGGCCTGTAATGTTGCTTATGATGTGTTTAATGACAGGATGCTCTGATCTAAGTGTCACTCTGTGTGCTTTAGAGGGAGGATGGAAGCTCAGACTGCAGTGTGGATGTGTCTCTCAACAGCTTCTTACTGTGGTGTGATGAAGTCAGTCTGAACCTCAGCAACAAGGCAAGCTGGACATGTTTTAGGCAATAACTGAGTGTGAGCTGCATGTAATCTATTGACAAATTAATCCATTCTAGGCTGTATTTGTAATATCGGATTATTGGATTCCTGCATGAAGCATTAGTTTCACTTTTTGTTCCAATGAGAATCAAAATGTGCTCAGTATGAAACACACACACATGCCATGACCATCCAGAATTCAAAATTTGGTCAGATTAAATTTTAAAGCTTGCGCACCCTGAAGAATGCAGAAATCATTAGAGCATACTCGTATCAAAATTGTGATTCATTAACCAAGTACAGAAGGAATATGATGCCGGTCATAAGCTCTTAGTACAAAGTGGTATCAAAAAGTTTCAAGATTAGCTCTGTTTTTCCTCCTCAGACGCCTTAAAACCTGGCAGTAGTAATCTCTATTAATAGTCTGAGCCCTGGGCATGAATTCTCTGTGCACAATGTCAAAAAAGATGATGAGCACGCACGTACACTGAAGTTCCGTCACAGGTAATGATCCTCGACATGAAGGACGGGTCATGCACGACACGCTGGCGAAGTCCTTCGACTAGATGTTTCTTCTGCTTCTGGGTCAGCAGCCTGGGGATGAACTTGGCAGCAACACAGTTCGAAATTAAAACTTGCCTGGACTGTTCCGTTTGACACACACGCCTTGTGCTGCTGTGCTGTTACAAAATTAGTCTTGAATTTTTTTTAATACCTCCTCGTATGCTTATAGACAAGCAAGAACAAGAATGCATGTGTGATGTGAATTCACCTTGATACTAATTACAAATACTATATCTCTGCAGGTGTACCTCAGTAAAGAAGGCACAGTAGCAGCCTATGGCATGCTTGCTAAAGAAGACATAGAGGAAGGCCATGTCCTCTTCTCCATCCCCAGATGTGCCCTTTTACATCCTGGCACTTCCAAAACTAAAAAAGTCCTTGAAGAAGGTAAAGGCCTTTTTATTGACTTTCTGCAGATTCGTCTTAATGGCGATGTCTTACCCGAGTTCTTAATTGGTTTTATTTTCAGAAAAGAACCGTTTGGAGAGCCCGTCCGGCTGGGTTCCACTCCTCCTGGCGTTGATGTACGAGTACACCTCGGCCGGGTCGCACTGGAAGCCCTATCTGAGCCTCTGGCCCGATTTCAGGAAGCTGGATCACCCCATGTTCTGGTAAAGAGCTTTAAATTGTTTATGTGCAAATTATCTAAATGTTGTGCCACACTGTGAGATAAAAAAGCGACTAATTGTCTTGAAGTGTATCAGTAAGTTTATCAATTTACAAAGCGTTATGTGACTGCGTCCCTCTCTTGAGACTTCTTTTTTTAAATGAGTGCAATCCTAGAAATTAATTAATGTATGAAAATATCAGAGAAAAAAAGCTCTTAGAAAACCTGTAGATAAATCTGAGATAATTCACTGAAAGAAAAAAAAACAGATAAATATGCAAGAAGTGAAAGAATCTGAGATAAATCTTTAGGGCTAAAATAAAATGGTGACACACCTGAGAAACATCTGAGATCAAGGTCTAAGAATAATCTGCTTTAATCTGAGATAAATCTGAAACAGTGTGAAATAATCTGTGTAGATAAATATGAGGTGAATCTGAGATAAATCTTTAGAAATAAAAACAGAAAAATCACACAATTTATGATTTAAATTTTTTTTTTTTCCTTTTGGTGTCTTTAAAGCTTACTATAGAAACAATCCCATTAAAACATGTTCGTACCGTCTGTAAGGTCGAAGGAGGAGAGGGAGAAGCTGTTGAAGGGAACGGGCATTCCTGAGGCAGTAGACACGGACCTGTCCAACATCCAGCTGGAGTATAAGGACACGGTTTTGCCCTTCATGCTCTCGCACCCGGAGCTATGGGACCCCAAGCGCCACACGCTGGAGCTCTATCAGAGTCTCGTGGCTTTCGTCATGGCCTACAGGTGAGCCTTTGATTATCGTAATAATAGAGTATTATTAAGCTCCCCAGTGTTGAACGGTTGCGTCTTCAAAACCTCGTCTTTCCACTTCAGCTTCCAGGAGCCGAATGAAGATGAGGATGAAGATCCCAACCCTCCGATGATGGTGCCAATGGCAGACATG
Source organism: Clariallabes melas (assembly GCA_030014275.1). Taxonomy (NCBI): domain Eukaryota; kingdom Metazoa; phylum Chordata; class Actinopteri; order Siluriformes; family Clariidae; genus Clariallabes; species Clariallabes melas. The sequence continues at coordinate 29,055,751 of JAQMYI010000002.1, read as the reverse complement.
CTCAACCATGTGTCTAATCACAACGCCAATTTAGAATACACACCAGTAAGCCTGATGTCCACGTCATGTGTTCAGAGACACGCAGTCTCAGTCATAGTCAGATTGAAAATAACATTTGATTAATTTTCAATTTTCTTCTCCCCTGTAGGAGTGTTTGAAGATGGTGGCGGTTCGGCCAATTAAGAAAGCTGAGGAGATCTTCAACACTTATGGTCAGATGGCCGACTGGCAGCTCCTGCACATGTACGGCTTCACCGAGCCTTTTCCCACCAACACCAACGACACGGCCGACGTCCAGATGACCGCCGTGTATAAAGCGGCTCAGCAAGGTGCCTCTCCACCCCAACACCATCAGATCACTTTTTAACTCATTTCCATATATCACAAAAGTAAGTACACCCCTCACATTTCAACAACCACTTTATTATATGTTCTCGAGGGACAATACTGTAGAAATGAACATCGGATCTACTTTAGAGACGTCAATGTGCAGCATGTAGAACAGTACAGATTTACTGTCCTCTAACAATAACTCAACTTTATCGCCTAAATAACTGGCAGCGAAAAATAAGTACACCCTAAGTGAACATTACTGACTCCAAAGTGTCAATATTTTGTGTGGGATCCTCTTCCACTCCTCCATAACGACATCACGGAGCTGCTGGATGTCAGACACACGGTGCTTCACCACCGTCCACTTGAGGACTATGTCCCACAGGTGCTCAATAGGGTTCAGGTCTGTAGACATACTCGGCCATGGACATGATGAATAGGTCATGTGACTTTGCATGGTTAAAGATGTACAACTGTTATCACTTAGGGTGTACTAACTTTTGTTGCCAGCTATTATTTTGACAGTAATGTCTGTATGTTGAGTTATTTTCAGAGGACAGTGAATCTATACTGTTATAGAAGCTGCACATTGACGACTCTAAAGTATATCCAAGTCTCATTTCTATAGTATCGTCCTTTGAGAAGATATACTGAAATTAGGGGGGTGTACTTACTTTTGTGAGAGGGTATGTATGATAGAAGCTCCGAAGCGTGTAGCGAGCACTAGGGGGCGTGTCCAAATAAGCCTCACTTCGAGGCATGTCGGTTCCCTGAGAGTCACATGACCAACAACAAATGAAGCCTCGCACTTGCAGGAATCACATGACCGAGTCGTTATCTTGGAGATTCAGAAATTAAGATTCAGTAAAACTTGTTTCGGTATTTCACAATGAACGTCTTATATAATATATGAAGAAAAATGCACACATGGGGTGCGTTCCAAACGGCCTGAAGTACCCTGCGAAGTGCACTTCAGAGGGTGTTCAGCTAAGTGTTCAGTTAAGTGTGATTCCGAACCTCAGGGAACGAAAAATGTGAAAAGTGAACGGTTTAGGGAACAAGTGAACAACAGGTGTTCACTTCACCGGAAAAGGGAATGAAAAAAAATCCCATCAGTCATTGCGTCTCGCTGGAGCGTGAAAAAAAAAATGGAGTTTATATATTTATCATCATCGTCGAGAACAACATATTAAAAGGACACAAAAAAAATCCATTTAGTATTATGTAGGCTAGTAATCAATAAAAAAGTAAATCCCTGTACATCTTTAATCAATAATTATAATTAATCAACAATTTACACAATTTAAGTTATACACGTTTATATTTTATAATGGTCCCAGATTTTGTTTACAAAACTGTACACCAACACGTTACAGGAACTCGGCTGGGAGTTATTGCCCCATCCCCTGTACAGTCCTGACCTCACTCCGAGATATTCCCAACTTTGGGCCAGTCTGATCATGACTCTGGTGGACTGAGAAATCTTTCTACCTTGATGGTGTCCAAGCGCTAGTGAAACACTGGGATAAGTGCATTAGTGTAGCAGGGGATTATATAGAGACATGAAGGGAGTTTTTACTCTCTGAACTGTTTGTACAAAACAACAAATCAAAAGTCCTGTTTTGACTTGAACATTCTTTGTAGATTATTTCCCTAAGATATTCTAAAGTTGTTTTGACTCCTATTGAGACCATTTTTTTCCTTTTCAAAGCGACACAAAACAAGGCTGAGCAGCACCTCCTGGTGGACAAATGGAAAATGCTGCGCGACATGGACGTAGTTGGGGAAAAGGGCGTCTTTGTCTTTGGAAAGAACGGTTCGCTGACGGACACGGAGCTCTACATGACGCTGAAGGTAAAGTGCCTAATGTAACTCATACACACTCGATGCATAAATGATGTATGATGACACCGGTCAGGTTCAGTCAGATCTACGTATTCCTCGTCGTTAACGTCTGCACATCTCTCTCCAGGTGATCTGCATGAGCAAAGAGGAATTTCAGGTCTTCCAGGAGAACGAAGGCTGGGAAGACGATGAGGATGAAGACGAGGATTCCAGAGCGGCCCAGGCTCTGAGTTTTGACGGGATTCCCACGTTGGCTCCCGGGTGGAAGCGGCTGCTGCACATGGCTTCCGGATTCACGCTGAACGTGTACGCTGAGGACGTGGAGTCGGATCTCAGGGTGATGGAGGAACCAAAAGCTCTGGCTAAACTCAGCCACAGAGAGAGGAGAGCGCTGGACGTCCGACTCGGCCAGAAGAGCATCCTCATGAAGCTTCAGCAGCTCACACACACCAGTACAACTTAGTAATGTAGTAACAGATTCTGTAATAATTCTGTAAGGATCTTCTCAGGGCTTAAACAACATGTATAGCTTAAATCAATTACATATTCTGTTAAGGAAGATACCTGTATTTACTGTCTAAACATTTTAAAGAAAAAAATATAGATAAGAGCCCAAACTATGATGGTGTCATTGTTGAGTTGTTAAACAAGATAACTAAGAAATTATAAAAAGATACACACGTATGAGATTTGCACATCTTCACAACTCAAGAAGTGAACATGATCCTTCATCCTTCATCTACCCTCAGCTGGATACACAAAATTAGTTTTGAAATTTTCAATCAAAAGTTTCATTTAAATCTACACTTAAAATTTAAAGTTCACGATTGATTGAAAGTAAGAAAAAACCTTTAGACCATTAAAATCATGAGCAGGTTTGGATCTATTCCTAAAAAAGCAATCAAATCAATTCTCAAAAGGAATTACAGATCTGTAGCTTAAATCACAAAGCACTGGTTTAAAAAAAAAAAAAAAAAAAAAAAAAAATGCACGTTATATACTCAAAAGTCGAGTAAACATGTTCACTTCAGCCTCACTAGCTTGAAAAACCAGATCAAGATACACAGTCTGCAGATCAAGTGTTTAATGCAGCCAACTACAGAATGCATACATACAGGAAATAAGTAGCAAGAACTAAAGGCAACTAGAAATAACTACAAAATACAACACGCGGACCAATACATTTACAAAACATTCAAAATCCTTACAAAATGGGCTGTATTGGTCCTCCTTTGTGTTCTGCAATTTGGATCTTTGTACAAACTGTAAAGATTCAAATCACCATCAAATTTCTGAATATTTCCACAATTTTACAAGTGCCAGGGAGAACCTCCTACCCACGGTCTTAAACCGGTGCAAAAACCAGTGACTCCAAAAAGTGCGGCTGCACTCTAGGACAGCAACGCGTGCTGAGCCCCATCGGCTCTCCACGCTGATAGATCTCCCTTTAAAACAAAAGCACAAAAAAAAAAATCTGGAAAAAATTAAAAAGACAGCCTTCTGTGTACACTGCTAGAATTAGGCTTCCAAACAAAATCAGTCTTAAACAAGAGGAAAAAAAAAACAAAATATGAAAGCATGGAAGCTTGGAGAGGACAAAGAAATATCTGAGTGCACCAGAAGTGGGGGGAGAAAAAAAAAAAAAAATTTAAAGCATGTGTTCATGCTTGTTGTCAGAGCTCAGCTTTGGATTGCAAGAGGGAAAGGCTACACAAAATCTGCTCGTCCCCTTATCTAAATATTTACAATGAAGTTCGTTTACAGACTGTTTAACAGTCCCCTCCCCCTCCCTCTGTTTGCTAATAATAATCCCTAAATAGTTTGAGCGTGTGGGCGAGCAGCAGCAGTCCCTGTTATTTTTTTTATTTTAATTTTTTTAAAAGGTGATCGTAGTCCAGTGCTGGCTGAGATGAAATGAGATGAACGGATTAAGGAGCAGGGAGTCGGTGGAGGGCTGAAGGGAAGACTGGAGAGGGCCGTCCGTATCTCTCGCTGGGGTGCAGGAAGGGTGGTTCCCTGCAGCCTAAGTGGCACCGGTGCCCTCCATCACCTGCTGGGCCTGTTTCTGTCCCATGCAGCACTGAGCCACAGACTGGAACAGCCTGCAGAGAGAGAAAGCCACAGTTGTGTTAAAAAAATAATAATAATAAATCTCACACATAGACAGCATAGAAAAACACATCGACTCACTTCTCGATCTCCGGTGCGCAGTGCACAAAGTCGTGGCTCCAGAATTTAAAGGCAGGATTCTTGATCAGCTCGATGAAGGTGATGAGGAGTCCCCAGGGGTGCGGCCTGTTCACGATCAGCCTCTCCAGTAGTACCCTACGCCACAAAACATTTGAGTCAGAGATCATAAAATGGAACAGTATAACTTTTCTGATGCTGGCAGAAACCCATGAAACTTCATTAAAAAAAAAAAATTAACAAAAAAGTCCTACCGAGTGATCTGCTCCTGAATGGCCTCTGCGTTGGCTTCGGCGAACAGGTAGAGCATGGTGCAGCTGAAGTAGTGCGTGTGGCTGTTCGGGTAACGCAGCTGATTAGCTATCGCGTTCAGGAACAGGTAGCGGCCTGAATGAAGGACAGGAGAAAGGAAATAAATAAATAAAAATGAGACGGACAAAAACAAGCATTATAATGTTTATGAACACACAGTTTGGCTTCAACTGAACTAAAATGGATACAAATTTGTATCTCTGCTAGATTTATTAATTTTTTTTTTAAAGTCTCACCCTCGGTGTCCAGGTCCACTGCGAGGTTTTGGAAGATGTCCATGTGTGCCGAGTGGGTGATGGTGCTCATGGAGGGTGTGCTGCCCTTGTTGTGGATGTGGGCGATGGCCTGCGTGCCTACGTACAGCACCAGAGCGTTGATCAGCTGGATGTTGTAACGGTTTCCCGGCTCGTTGGACACCTGAGGCAAAAAAACAAAATCATATCAACTCTCAGCTATTCGTTGAAAACACAAGAGTCGGCGTATGTTACATAAGGAGCTGAGGTGAATCCCTCACACTCCCTCTCCCTTGTTACAAAACACATTTTGACCACTGCTACACTGATTGTATAACGGCACATTTGAAGTCTCGTTCCAACAAAGGTCAATTTCTCTCAAACCCATGTGTGGTGACGCTAACTGGAGTTCAATCCAATTTTTTGTATAGCGCTGTTAACAATGAACATTGTCTTAAAGCAACATCACAGAAAAAACAAAAACAGTGCAAGAAAGTCCGACATGTTAGACAAAATCATCCATAGTGAGCAAGCCGGAGGTGCCTGTGGAAAAGAAAGACGTTATGAGGAAGAAGCCAGATTTAAAAGGGATCCATGCTCGTTTGGGTAACACTGGAGTGGGATTATACATTATTCTAATGACCGGGGTGTGTGATGGACATTGTTTATATACTTTCTCCAGTTATGTACAGCATAAGTTGTCGTCATCCCCGAAGTTTCCCTCCACTAACACCACCCTTCCAGGTATTAACTTGTCTCCATGTCACTTTATGATTAAAGCCAGCTTTAAACAAATGCAAAACTAAATAAAAGTGACCCCCTTCACGTGATGCAAACAAAAGTCAAGACGTGATTTGGACAGCGATCGTCTACCTGCAAGTTGCTGCGTAGCTCGGAGAGGAAAGTGACCGGCGAGCGAGTCTTCAGGTACGAGTCCAGATCCTTCTTAAACTGAGAGGGCATCACACCGGTGAAGTTGGTGAGAATGCGTGGGGCGATGTTAATCTCACTCAGCATGTCCACCTGGGTAAAGAAGACGACGCACACAACATTAACAGCAAGACCTGAATCAAATAAATACCTAAATTGCATAAAGCTTGGCAGGTGGCCTCAAAACCAAGTAGCAATCAAAGGGAAAAAAAAAAAAAAGCATCACTCTGATTCTGATCTCTTTTTTTTTTTTTTTTGCATTGAATGACCTGGACGTGATACCTTGAGGTTGGGAGTGAAGGGGTCCGGAAGCCTCATGTTTCGGGGGAAGGCACTCAGGATCAGGTTTCTCAGCTGGATGCAGTTGGGTGGAATCACGTCGCAGAAGCCGTAGTGATAATCGCACAGGAACTCTGGGAAGTCGTGCAGCAGGACCAGAAGTACCCGCAAGGTGCCCTAAAAAGATTTACAAACATCCAGATCGTCTCAAAATACAGCGACAACCTAGCAACCTGCTAATACTGTTGTAATAATTCTTGCAACAGTCCTTAAGAGCTTTTTTTTACCTTATAGAGGATTTGCATAGGTTTGTTAAGCTCGACATTCCTCAGGAAGGGGGCCAGGAACTTGAACAAGTCGATCAGCAGTTGGGCGTACATGGGCCATCCCTGCAGCCAGACATGATGCAATAAATAATTAAACACTTGGATCATAATAATATGACAGACTGCATTGTTTTGTACATTCAGCAAATTCCTACCTTCTGCTGTGGGGTGTGTGCCAGCATCCTGGCTATAAAGATTCGATGTGAGATGAGCTCCAGCCAGGCGTAGACAAAGCCAGGAGCTTTAGTTGGCCTCAAGATGTGAAATGTGTTGCTTGAATAGAAAAACAACAATTAAACAAAAAAAAACAAAGTTTACAAATATAGCACAGACAGGTGGAATAGTAATTAGGAGTCTGTCCATTTTACAGTTTGTGTACAGATCTTGATGCTCTAGTATACTGTAGGACAGTTTTTTTTTTATTTTTATTTTTTATAAATGAATATCGATGAAGAAAGCAGCGTTTCACAATTTGATCCCAAACAATCCCCGTTTCATGAAATGGTCAACATTTTCTTGGAGAATCTGCAGGACAGAGACCCCCTTTTGATCATCGAGCAAATATTTTCTAGATATACCCAAGGTACGCACGTTAGGATATGAACAAGTCCGCGTAGTTGGACGCAAAGTACAAAATGGACCAGAAGGTTGAACAGATTTTAAACAGTACTACTTGTAACACCACCACAACGTGGAGATTTTATGAACATTGCATTAAGAAACTCGTATTACCAGAAGGCAGTGAGGGTCTGGAAATTGATGGTCTCCAGCACATGTTCAGGGGCATTAAGCTCCAGCAGCAGCATGATGAAAATGCGGTGGTACGGCAGCTGCTGGAAGTCTGCCTGCCTCACGTCATGGTCCTGAATCAGCACGCCCACGACAATGCCCAATACCTGTACATGCGCACACAAAGAAAGTCAAAGTCAGAAAAGCAATCTAATTTATTTGCTCTTGATCATTCTACAGGTGCATCTCAATAAATTAGAATATCATCGAAAAGTTAATTTCTTATTTAATTAAACTCGATTAAATAAGAGTTTTATTAATCGAGTTTAATAAAGATTTATTACACAGCCTGATACATTTCAAGTGTTTATGTCTTTCAATTTTGATGATTATGGCTTACAGCTATTAAAAACCCACTATTACTAATTTTGAAATAAAATATTGTATTCTAATTGATTGATAATCTCATTAGAATAAACAGTTGCCAGTGATTCATGTTCTTTGATCTTTCATCTCGCACCTTGTTTAACAGGTTGATCTTGGTGACCGTGTTTGTGGCCTCTCCGGAGTGTTTGACGAGGAGGGCGATGAGGCGGACGAAGGCGTCCAGGTTGTGGTAGCATTTGGCGCGGATGATGGCGGCGTTGGCGGCTGGGTTGTGCTGCTGCTCGGCCTGAGCGCGGTAGCTTATTTCAACGCACATCTCCGTGCACAGCCGGAAGAAACGAGTGATGAGGTCGTCTGTCTTTAGAATGCCCTGCTGATGCATCTGGGTACGGAAATGTGAAAATGAGTTTTAAAAAAAAAAACTCAAAATGTTTAAATAACTGCTTGACAAAACATCACAAATAAATAAATAAATAAATAAATAAATAAATAAATACTCTGGTTGTTTTAATAAATGACTCGTACCTGGCCAACAAATGCTGAGAAGGCTTTGGTGCTGTCCCTGCCAGCAGCAGCTGAGTGGTACAAATTAACCCACTCTCTCAGCAGATACTCTGCTTTCTCACGCAGGCCTGGAGGATCATCGTACTCGGACGCTTGAGAGATCCCAGAGTGCATCATGAAGTTGGGTCCTCCGTGGTGCCGGTCGATCATGGCCTCATAATTGGAGCGAACAACATCCATCAGCTGGGGCAGTCTAGAAAAGGGGGAAAAGAAGTTAAAGCTTCATGAGTTCAAACGCAGGATCCTATCTGCAAGCGTCCACTTCTGACATTTACATCCAACAACCTTTTCCTGAGACAAATACCGCTGGTGAGATGTGGCAAAATTTCAAGCGTATGCAAGCGGTATTTTTAAAAACAGATTTTTCTCTGCGGTTTTCGCCTTCCGTCCACACGCAAACAGTTTTGGTCGCTGAAAAACTGAGCTTTTGGAAAACTTCATCCAAAGTAAAGATTTTCCAAAACTCCTGTTTCCCCATGTGTACACACACCACTGAAAACGAGTTTGGCTTGTTGTAACGTCACCTTGTGCCGATGATGTAATTGTCTGTGCTCGTCTCCTTGATTTGACGACAGCTTTGTTTATTGCTATTACTGTGCTACAGTACACACGCAGTTACTCACACTATGTTAATGAACAGAGGTGCCTGAATGTACTACTAAGCTCACTGCTGCTACATACTGTAGAAAACTCTGACGACACACAGACCCCGCAGTCAGCGACTGCGGTTTCGGACGAGACCCGTCGGACTTCTACAGAGCGCAACAGGTAATGACTTTGTCTAGGCTTCTGATTGGCCCCCTGTTGATAAGTGCTGTTAGGAGCGTCCCTCAACAGGGCGTTTTGCGTTTTCATGTGGACAAAGATATTTTTAAAACATAGGTCGTATGGACAGAATTATTTTTAAAAACACCGGGCTACATGTAGACATGGCCTCAGTCACATGATTTTCAACCTCCTCACCTTATTGTTAGAAAAATCTATAAACTAAATCTGTTTAGTCACCAAATTGTTAGTATCATGTGAAATTAATTAAAAGAAACATGAGGAAAAAAAAAAATCCTTAATTATAATTAGATCTAGAAGAAGTGCGAGTTCTAACCCTTCAGGTGCGCTGGCTCTGGAGTGTGCGCAGGTCCTCATCAGCGTCTCGATGGTGTGGAACAGGTCAGCTTCAGTGATGTGGCTCACGCTGCGCTCATCCACCAGCAGAAGTTTCACCAGCTGCATAGCGAACGCCACTGCCATGTAGTGCAGGCCATTCTCCATTGACTGGAAAGAGAAAAGAACATTAAAAACATACAAGACACAAGTTTCATTTCACAGAAGAAGGTGAGATGCATAAATGAACCTTACCTGTGCGAGGTGCAGGTCATACTGCTGCATGTTGACCAGGTGATTTCTGATCAGGAGCTCCACTGCCTCCACGTTGTACTTGTACTCATCACGGCACTCGATCAGGCACCTGTAACATTTTAAACAGCGTGTTCAATGAGACACTTTCAATTTCATCTCCTAATCACTTTTTAGGGCCAGTTGAAGCTTAATCACATCTGATCTACATTTCTAAACATAATCTAGCAGGTAAACAAATAGGAGAGGATTTGTTTAGCTGCTAATTTATATTGAGAACATTAAGTAAAACTCACTGCATGAACAATTCTGATCACTCATTGAGACCATGAGTGTACATGGCAAAACAAGAAAAAAAATGTTTTAAGTCACTTACTTTTATGACTACACTTGTACAGTCAGAATTATGATATTATGCTAATGTTTACAACAAACCTGGTGATTTGCTTGTTGCACCACTGGGACCCGTAAGCACGGCTGTCCTGCAGCGCTTTCAGCACCAGCAGGTGGCACTCTCTGTAGCTCAGCAGCAATTCAGCATCTGCACCGCTCGTGGCATCCAATAGACCTTCAACAGCCTGGAGAGACGAGAAAAAAAAAAAATTAGAACACAAGCAATGAAAAGACAAGGAAAATAAAAGCCTCAACTTTGGACTCGGCTCACCTTCTGTAGCAGGCCCAGTGCGGTGATGCCATCGCGGGAATTCCGTGCCATCACTACAGCCTCTAACAGGCTGCGCAGGGCCTGGGCTTGTGGGTTCATGGCCAAAGCTGGAGGGATGGCATGAAGGTGCTGTTCCAGGTCAGAGATGCATTTATCGTAGATGTGAGCCATGTCATCCGTAGGCCACGCCTGCTGCTGCTAATGCGCAGAAGAAACATGAGGATTTAAAAGCTGTACAGCAACATCATTAGTCATATTTACGTCCACACAAACAAAAAAAAAAAAAAGCTGACATTCACACCTTCATAGGCTGAGCCAGGAATCCAGTTGGCTGAGAAAGATCATTGCTGGGCAGGAAGCCTGGCACGTTGCGGGCAAACTCCTCATAAACGGCCAGCTGCTTGGGATCCACGCCGCCCACCTGCAGAAACAAAGGCAGGTTTAGATAAATACGATCTTTACTGCTCACCGAGCAAATAGTGACATACAAGTTTTGACTCTGTACACTTGTTACACCACCTTAAGGCGGATCTGCTCTGGCATGCGCTCGGCTTGGTAGGTGAGCACCATGGGGTCGCAGTAGCGTCGGCCCTCCTGACGAGCGTGCTTCCTCAGTTCAAACTCCTACAGAGAACACACAAACAGGAGCACAGGTCAGATGTTTGGAGCCACGACAAACAAAAATACACATTTGAAACTAATGGAGGGTGAAAAAAAAAGAAAAAAAAAATAAGTTTACAGTTGCCAATCTTTTGTCCATTTCTGGTCCAGCTTTCTCCACAGCAGTCTTCTGAATGAAGCAGCAGGCCAGCTCGCAGTTATCCTGAGCGATGCGGTTAGCCGCCTCATCCATCATTTCCCTCTGCTGGGGCGTCGGAGCCTGAAAAACAATGTCAGAGTTACACACAGCCTCAAGAAATGAAACAGTATGTTGTGTAACCGCATCACGCATTCTAATTATGTAAAAGTTAAAAAAGAGGAGGAGAAAAAATATATACAGTATATTTAAAAAGAAGAAGTGTACCCTGAGGGCAGCAGTGAATGTGTTTTTCAGGTTGGCGGTGATGTTATTAATGAGCGGCTCTCTGCAGGTGATCATGGCCATTCCGGCAGTCAGATTGCGCATCATGTGATGAGCAGCCACGCGCATATGCGATTCTTCCGAGTCGAGAGCGAAGTCCTTCCTGACGATCTGCTCGCACGTGGTCATGGCGATCTTGATCGAGCGATCCACCACGGGGTGAACGAGCTCCTGCACGGCGCGTTCGATCGCCTGCCTCACACACTGCTTCAACTGCGGGTGTGCCTGCAGCAGCGGGATCTGCTCGAGGATACAGAAGAAAAACAGCAACAGGTTAAAGATGAGAACGGGCAATGTTGAAACTAAAACCGTAAAAAGTTCCTCTGGGTCATCTCAAACCTCCCAGATAAATTGCGGCCTTTAATCAATAACTGACCAATAGGTATAATGTACTTACATTGCTGTTGATGTTAATGTGCGGGGCCAGGCCTGCTAGTGCGTACACATTGATGTCATGGTAGCTGAACTGTGGCGTAGGCGGCCCTGTGGTGGCTGTGGTCGCTGTGGCAGCAGGAACTGAAGGAGCAGCTATGAAGGGGGAGGGAAAAAAAAAAAATAATGAGTAATGGAAAACATCAAGATAGTTTTAGGAATCATTGTCCGTCTGTGCACGCATTGCGTAAAAACTTCTGTCGAACTTTCATGGAGTTTTTACAGGTGTATTTGGCAGAGCTTGAGGCAACATATGGGGTTTGTTTCATCGCAACCGGCAAAATAAGATATGCTAATTTCAAATGGAAAACACCCTTATTTAAAAAAAAATAAAAATAATTTTAAAAAATTAGTTTCTCAAAGTTGTCCTTGTTGGGCATTAACCCTCAACTGCTCAAATGTATAAAGAGATTAAAATGCTAGTCGCTCTGGATAAGGTTGTCTACCAAATGCCTAAAAATGAGTCTAACACCCTTATTCTGCACACTTCACAGTCACAAATTTTAATTGATTCCAAAATTCAACAGATGGCGCTGTACATTTTTTTAAACACTTAGTACTTGTGTTTAAACTTGAGTTTAAACACTCATAAGGTGTGGTGTCCTTTATACCTGAAGTGACTATGGGCAGCATTTCTTCAGGTGGCTTCGTTTCCTTCTTTGGTGCAGACAGCTGCTCCTCAAGATTTTTCAGCTTCTCTTTGTCTTTCAGCAGGTTTCCAGGTTTCAGGTCATTAATGTCCAGAGACAGGTTCTTACATAGCACCTCAATCTCAAACTTCAGATTCAGCTGTGGTGTAAGATCAGGAAATTATTAGCATTAACCTTAGAGTTCAATCTGCAAATGAAAAGATAATGCTCTTAATGTACATCTGCCTCACGATTCACAGACCTTCAGATCATGCTCCTGGTGTAGCTCGGCCAAAACGTTCATGATAGCCATGGTCCAAGGATTCTGGGGTCTGAAAACCTTAACACAAAGGTTTTTTTTAGATTAAGCAAGTTGTCTGGAGGGAAGGGGGGAAAAAATAGCTCCTGCTACTGTATTGAAATATCTATGGAAGGAGAGTCTCTAGTTTTAGTGTGTTTTAGTGGTAACAGTTAAAGAAGTTATTCATCATGGGAAAGTCTTAAGGAGAAAAGACTGTTTTCCAGTTTCACCAACATGACTAGCCGTTTTTTTTTTGGGCTATTTAACTGCATATCATTAATAAAACAATTAAGGTTGTGGAATGTTAATTTTTTAAAAAGTACAGCAAGTTTCATTCCCGCGAGCACGTTTGTAAGTCGGATTTGTTCAAGTCCGACACAGCGAGTCTTATACGACTTTAACATGAATATACCATGTAAAGCAAACCAATCCACTTGGCTAAATCTAAGCATCTGTGCTCTTTCCCCACACTGCCATCACGTGGCCAAAAACTGTAACTGCATGCAAGCCTTTTTAAAACATGCCAAACGCAAGTTGTTTTTACCTGTCTTTTTCTACTTATGTTGATTTTCACACTGAAATATTAACTGTATACAAGTATACAATTGTAAATATTGGTATCTGGTGCACTGCAGTGTCTATTCTTTTGTACGATACATGTGAGCTACTTCCGTGATTTGTACGCGTTTACAAACGTAGAACGAGTTTGAATCTGCGGAAATTCGTAACTCATATTTCTGGTAGTTGAGACTTAGTGTATGCCATTTCTTTTTCTTTCTTTTTTTTTTTCCTCAAACAAAATCAAACTAGGATGGCGCAATTTATTTTATTCATGCAACACCATGCCTTTGAGTTTTGAATTCCTTTAACAGCTTCATCATCATCCACCACACAAAGCTAATGAACATACAAAAATATCAAAAGATAAATACCACACTACGCAGACTGGACTCCAGGACCTTAGCCACAAAAGGGACCACATATAGCAGCTCTTGCTGGCCTTTCACATAAGCCTCCAGTAAAAGAGATTTCAACTCCAAATCCTACAACACCACATAGTATCAAGGTTAAAGTTTGTCAAGAAAGGTTATGCAAATGATAAATAAAAATATACCCCATAGACCGACACACTGATGTAAAGCACTCACAGTGTAAAGAATAGGTTTGTTTTTAGCCAGGGTGATCATGCCGAGCCAGTGGCCCAAGTTCTTCAGCAGGGATCGATCAGAGAAATTAGCAGCTGCCTTGTCGGAGGTCAGGAGTACCTAAACAAAAAGGGTCACACAAATTAGGCGATTACTGCATGGACAACTTCACGTCTAAACATGTTTGAGCGCTGCATTAGCGCATCTGAGCTTTTCACGATACCTTAATGTTTCTGTAGGTTTCGTTGAGAACCATCTTGACAAACTCCGGATTCTTCAGTGTGTCGAGGAAGTTGGAGTACAGGCTGTGAAAGTTTGGCTCGATGCTGACGCGCTTCATCACGAGGTACTGAGACACCCAGGGCATGAACTCTTCCTTCACAGTTTCCTTCAGCTCTTCGACCTACAAACATCAAAATAAACAAATTTAAAAACCACCCATTTGTCTCGCACAGAGAAATCAACACGACCCCGAAATCAGTCAAGGTTGTACCTTTTGAGTCATGTTGGACTGGGACAGGTTGTTGAAAATGAACGCTATCTTCTCCTGAATGTTCTCCGGAGGCTCCACGATGCGTTCCGTTTGGTCTGTAGCCACCAGCAGTGTGTCGATGTTTGTGGTGTTTATCGAAGGCTGTGGAACAAAAGCAAACATTTATGACTTTCAAACATGCCTTCCGTCACCACTGTTTTAGGTGAGACTTTGGATCTTTCATTGTTCCACCACCCCTGACTCACAGAATCACAAAAGAAATTTATGAATGAAGAAAAATCCTTTCATTCTGGCCTCGTCCACGCAAATGCAGAAATCTCTGAAAACATAGCTTTTTTTTCCCTCCTTCAGGTTAGTGAAAACAGTTTTATGAAAAACTCAAAAGAAATATTTTAAACCCTACCCAATGTTAAAAAATACATTTTAAAAAAAGATACTTGGGATAGTCATAACTAAAAAGTTAATGCCACGACAACACTTCATTTATCATGGTCGAACATTACATTATTTGATAACGAGTTTGCACCCTTATCACACCATTAGAATAAAAACAGGAGCCAATTTGTTCCTGAATCCACGAGGGAAAATTTGGGATTGTAACCATAAACATTATCAGTCTATAAATAAGAAGACTTGATCGATTTATTTAATGAACTGCAACCATGACAAACTGGTTGAAGGAAAAAGAAAAGAAAAAAACCTTTCTATGGCTCAATACACATTATTTTGGCATGACACAACGGCTTATACAGTCACCGAACTCGCACTG
>JAQMYI010000002.1:29022753-29040659 GCA_030014275.1 Clariallabes melas | reverse complement strand
CCCCCCCCCCCCCCCCCCCTTGTTTTTAGATACACGTAAAAGCTATGTTTTCAGAAATGTCCTTCATGCGTATAGACGTGGCGGTATTCTTGAACGCGCATTTCCCACTGAATTCTACTCACTGGCATATCCTTCTTAAAACCTACTGCAGTGGGCCTGGTGATGGTGGTGGTTTTGGCGACGGTGGTGGTTGTGGTTGTAGTGGTCACCAGGGTGCTGGTTTGGCCAGGCTGAGGGGCTTTAGGAGGCTGGGACTGGGCCTGGGCCTGAGCCAAAGCCAGGCTGCCTGGTGTGGTAATGGAGCCCTGCATCTTCACTGGAGGGTCACGTGACTGCTGTCCATACTCGACATACTGTACACACAACACACACACAGACGAATTAACAAGTACATTTATGTTGCTAGTAAATGGTGGAATTCAAATATACATGTATATAAAATGAAAATAATAATAAACATCACAGAAATCATACCAAATGTGACACTCAACTCTTAACAGTACCAGAGGAAATAAATGTACATGTTAAGCCAAAGAGAGAGGAAACCCAATTACCTCTTGTAGATGGTGAGGAAACTGCAGAAAATGTCCGATGGATGCCAAGTGTTGACAATACTGTGGGTAGTCCTTCAATCTACAAAAGAAAACTCCGCAATCAAGCACTGAAGTAATGAGTTTGTAATGCAATAACAGGCCACTACACACAACCCGCACGAGGAAGTCAGACCTGCCTTCTTGTACTATTTTTGAGACAGTACTTAACACGAACCCAAGTTTGTTCGGCTTCTGAAACTCCGTTTATATTTCTCTGTAACGTTTTGCTAACCTTTACTCGTTGTCCTTCGAAATCCCCTTACCCTACATCACATGCAGCTCTCAACTTCTGCACTGTGGATGAAAAACCAGTTATGTACATGCATATATTCTACATGTTATGACGCATGCACAGAACATCTTTGTGGCACGTTTCAATACGAGTCGTCTTTTGGCTTGGTTTCCATGGTCGTTTGTTTGCAAGTCCGACAAAGTGTGTCTCGTACAACTTTGACACAAATATACAATGTAAAGCGTAAGAAAAAGCAAACTGGTTTGGTGTTTTGGTTCCACGTTATACTCGCAAGACTACGCCTTCAAAATAGCAAGGAGAATCCTGGTGACACAGCGGGGTCAGCTGACCTCGTTTTAAGGCAGCCCCGGGAAGACTTTGAGGGGAAGATAACACTATATAGTGTTTATTGCGCACTTGTACAGACTGAACTCTATCGTTGAGTATTTTCCAAAATTAGGATTATCAGGACAACTTTACAGGACAGACATTTTCTATCATCGTGCTCCTGGACTGATTCACTGAAACTGGTGAGGCCGACTCATTTCTCATGCAGCCCCACACAATATACCGAACATTTTATATATATATTCACTGACACAATGAAAATATTGGTATCTGTTGCACAGTGTCTATTTTTTGTACAATACACATGAGCTTCTTGCGCGGTTTGTTCGCAGCTATGAATGTTCGTAGAACCGCGGTCCGTTCGTATCTCGAACGTTCGCAAGCCGGGGACTAGCTGTACACATTGATGGGAAGGTAAGCTGGTCGGGGAATTACAAAATTAAACACCTGGGCGGCATGCATTTAAAGAATAAAAATTAAAGCTGGATTGGGGTAACAACCCATCATAAAATGCTACCGTTAACACTGCAGTTAATTTGACAAAAACGCGTTTCTTCTCTTATAACAAATAATTTTACCACAATTAAACATCTAAAAAAAAAAAAAATCCATTTGCATAGGGAGCACATGAATTAACATTTTAAAACTTGTCATAGAAAAAATAAATAAATAAATCAGAGTTGAGAGCTTGAGATCAGAGGTGTGGTAAATTACCTATGTAAAGTCTTAATACGTACCTGTTCTTAAACCGATCCAGAGCAGCGATGCCGAAGTAATACATTTTAGAGCCGTAGGGTTTGCGCAAAGCTTCCAGGACGTATCTCAGGGCGAGGCCGAGGGCCATGTAGGTAACCAGGCCCTTTTCGATGATGCCCCCAAACAGGCAGGCGGTAATGTGCAGCTCTTTGTCTGGGTACTGAGGGAAGAAACGGTACTCTTCAAACAGGTTGCGAAGCATGCAGTTAAACACCTCCCGCTCCCGCTTAATGTTCGAGTCCTTGAACCTCTGCAGCATCTCCAGCACCTGAGAGTGAGAGAGGCAGGTAGGAGAAGCATTTCGTTATATTTTCAGTCACACTTGAGGGGAAAAGAAGTAAGGATGATTAAGTAGCGTGTGTAGTTTAAGCTCTACTGCTGTTACAGAATGCTTTAAAAAAAAAAAAAAATGCCTTACCTCATCCACAGACATGGTGGGGTGAGGGGGGTGGTTATAGATTCGCTGGAAGTAGCTGTTGGCCTCGTCGTCAATCTCCTTACTAAAGTGCTGGTTTGCCTCGGGCCACACCTGAGAGAGGTCAGCTAGAAGCGAGAAAAAAAAAAAAAAGCGAACAAGATATTTAAACATCATTTTATGAGCTCAATAACCTTCATAAACTTAAACATGCAAATAAGCCACTAATTCTTCAAAACAGCTTGTTTTTGTGAACTTGTGTGAAAAATTTTAATCCAGTTTCGAACTTCACACCAAGCTGGTTGCTAAGAAAAATACAGCAGTAATGCAGACTGATGCGTGTTCTCTTTTAATCATGTACAGTTTTAGAATTTCAAAACTTTTGGTAAGCGAATGCACATTACAAGTTCGAGGTGGGATTTTCTAAATTTGGAGGAGAAACAGCTGAGCCTCCAGACTCACTCAATCCCAAAACCACTTAAAAGATCTTCAACCTACAATGCTGGAAGGTGGGTGGGTTCAGCCCTGGTGTGCTCATCTTCCGTGGGCCAAATGGGTCGCTGCTCACTGGTGGCATCCCCAAGCCTGAACCAATCCCGCTTAAGCTGCCTGAACTCAACGGACCTGTCCAAACAGATAATCATATGTTAAGAGACGAGAGCAAAGGAGCGGCAACCTTAAGACATTTTCATGACTGATCAGTTAAAATCAATTACCACAATGACCTGCAAGATGATTAGGTTTTCTGCTTAGCTGAGAGCTTCATAAATACATTTAAAGTGAGCTTCTTTATAAAAAAATAAATAAAAAAAAGTATACATATATATACACACACGTTTTTTTTCTGGGTATTTTAATTTGTTTATTTAAGTAGTGACTAACCGCCAGGACTAACTCCTCATGTCAGTAAAATTTAGACCATGATGAGACTGATCGCATATTAGAAAGAGTTGAAAAATAATACATCCACTGTAGCTACAATTGCTAAGTTAATGCTGGTTCATGATAGAAATGTGTCAGCACACAGGTTGTGTACGAGGCTTCCTGCAAAAAACTAAAAGAAAATCATTCTTTTCATGTAATGACCTGCTTTCTACAATAAACAATATCATGCATTGTAGAAAGACAATGTTTTTGTTATACATTTGTGTTATACTGCCCCGCTCACCTTAACATGAATATTATGATAGCGTTTTATGTTCTGCGTTACAGGCTGTAACCATTGAACTGGTTTTACTGAAAACTTTATCTGCTGCTAAATCCGCAGTAACGCAAAAACCCTTCACAAATTTCCGGTTTGTGCACTTCAGGTTTGGAGAAGACTAAATTCTTTACAGCATGTAAGCTTCTCTATGCACACAGGAAATTCAGTATCTCGTTTGGCAACTTTTCTATCATAGATTAAGCCCATGGTATTATACTGGCATGTTTATGCTGCGTCCTGTCTCCTAGAAAGAAATAAAAAATGCCTAGCCCAAGTATAAAGCACATCTTCTAAAAGATTCATTTATAGTTTGGCCTTTTGGCAACTGTATTATCTGGGGGGTGCACTGATGTGCAACAAAATACAACAAACAATAACAAGTAAAATGGGCATGTGAAGTTAGACAAAAATGACCACAGTTTAACCCTTTATAAAAAAAAATTAAAAAAAAGTAACTTGATCTGTATATGATCTGTATATGCTTTTTCTCAGATCAGAGGAAATGCACTGATGTGACCAACCTGTACAGACCTTAAACAGCAACAGCACAATAGAAAATTACCCCTGGACCTCATTTAACTTTAATCCCATCAAAATAGCGCTTTCCAATTCTACCCTAATAAGGCACTGGACAACAAGTTTATTTACCACTATTTTTTTTTTCCTCCCAACCTATACATGAGCCAAAATCTCTCACTACACACTTATTCTCTTTAGAAACCATTTACACTGTATACAATTCATATCAGACTTGTACATACTTATTCTATTCTTATTTTTATCTTGTACATATATTTTAATACTTATTATAGTTTTTCTTTTATTTATTATTTCTTAATCTGCACAGTCTGGAGTTTGGCACAATTGCATTTGTACAACCATGTATGTGACAAAATTCTTGAATCTCTACCAACAAACAAATACCTGCACAACTCACCTTCTTGGAAGATCAAACCCCCATAAATAAACTACACCAGCAGTCAAGCCTGGATGGCTCGCATCACTAACACTACAGGACCTGAGAAGCTCTTCTGCTTAACCTGACCTAGTTTGCATTTCTGACTAAACAAACATGACACTTTAAAAAAGTTGTGAAACCAGTTTCCTATTCCTGCGAGTTGTACCTGGGAGCTGCGAGGAGAGGCTGCTGATACCCCCGAAGGCCGTGCTGGGGTTGGGGTTGGTCAGAGGGGGGAAGGCCTTGGCAGGGGACTGAGGGTTGCTGAAGGCCGAGCTCAGAGGTGTGGGGAAGCCTTGCATGTTCTGCGTGTGGGAAGTGGCTGAGCCACCCAGATTGAGAGAGCCCATCGCAGTGAGAGGGTCCACCTGAATAAGAAAAAAAATCAAATAGTAGAGCGGTCAACTCTGTCGTTAACGTACCAATGATGACATAATGCAAGGCTGAAACTCTGACAGCAAGACCTTACCGGGGAAATAGCGTCCAGACTGCTGGTGCTCGGCGCCCGGCCCTTTGGCATGACTCCTGGTGGAGGCTGGCGAGCTTTGTTCATCACATTGCTACAGTTGGCCACCATGGTCAGGATTGTCTCGGACAGCTCTTGCGACACACTCCTGGAAAAATTGACGAGTCAAAACACATTTCATTCAACATCTGTGAGCGTTGTATTCTGCACACTACATGACCTTTAACATGGAAAGATGCCTAACTAAGCCAACGGACTTTGTTATTTATTTTTTTTTATATATATTAAAATGCTGTTTTGGGTCACATATTTATCGGCAAAAGATTTAAAAAACAGTGTATTGCATTCAGTGTGAAATATTGAATCCTCTTCAATCTGCCATATTTTTCTCACCCTGCACAGGACTGCAGACATGCCAGCATGGTGGCCAAAGTTTCCGGAGGCAGTTGTGCACTTTTTGGCTGGTCTTTTTCCGGAGCTAGTCCTCCCATGATGGTGGGACAGCGTCTCTTCAGGAAAGTCACGCATGCCTGAATGAACGGCTCCTAGAAAGAAAGAAAGAAGGAAAAAAAAAAAAGTATTCTTACATTCGCATCAAATCAATCCTGCTCATAGAACTGACATGTGTGTGTCACAATACTTACCCCGTGCTCTCGGATTTTATCGGTCAGCCATTTGTCTAATTTGAGGTATTCGCGGCGAGAGGCAAGTGCAGCAAGATCAATAACGAAGGCAAACGGAGTACTATTTAGCAGCATTGATAGAGACTGAAATGCAGAAAATAAAAAGAAAAAAAGTTATGAGAAAAGATGGCAAGTTGAAACATTCATGCTTGAGGAATGTATGGGAGAAATGTGGCTGTACCTTCAAGTCCTGAGCCACGTCCAGAATGCGCGAGAGCTTAGCCTGGTCATACTGCTCCCCCCTCATGTACCACTCCGCCATCGAGCGCATAATGAGCTGCCGGATGGATGGCGACTGGCCCTAAACCACAGAGCAAAGACATCGCTATAAGTACAACAGGAACTTCAAGCACATCTGCATTAATCAATCTTGGTTTCAGGCTTAAAACAGCAACCAGATTAATATTTTGGTGCACACAAGCTACATTAAGCATTTATTTTTTTATTTAACACATCCATGTGAGATCATGATCACACACCCCTTCACCGACTCATAATTTAGATGATCATGCAAGACACACGCTGCATACATCGTAACAGTGGAAAGAGGCTGGTTTACAAGTCGGCTTCAGTTTCTAGGTGTTTCATTTTAAACTCACTCACTCATGATGTTTTGTCTTTTCAAATCTTCATTGCTTTAAAAATCTGAGAACAGCTTTAATCTGAGGTAACTTGGAAGCAAAAAGTAGACTGAACTCGACAGCGCTTGGACGTACCTGCCCGTGCCAGGCGTAATGTAGGATGATGGCAGAGTTGGGGTGGTTGCCCAGGAAGATGGGCATGAGTGTGGAGATGAGCTCGTTGCGCAGGTTGTGCCAGGACGTGCTGATCTGCAGCAGCGCTAGCACGAGCATGTCCGGACAGTGCTTGATGGGGAAGCTGAACAGTGCCTTCACCTGCTCGTAGTGGCCCACCTCGGACAGTCGCAGCAGACACTCCACCAGGTCCAGGCTCTTCCTGTGGGGCGACAGGAGTCACAGTTTAAAAAATATATATATATACATACAATATACATGACTAACACAAAAATCCCACCACCATCATGGAGGGAGAACGAAGGAAAAAAAATAGAATTTCCTAAACCTCTAAAAAATATATATTTCCTGGAACATGATTATTCTGAGCTGCTGATACAGACCATGTTGCTATCTCTTTGTTGTCATCCTCAGGTGGAGCTTTGAGGATGTCGATGACGACGGTGTGACAGGGGTACAGACCGAAGCAGAACACGTCCGGACTTATCAGGGATTGCTGGATGAAGGAGAGCTGAAAAAATAAAGGCATAATTTAACTGAATTAAAAACACTGACAATGAGATTATTGTTGAATCATTCTTGAAGAAAACCTTACATTTAAAATACAATTTTGCATTCAAATGTTGTGCTTAAGAGTTTCCGACATCATCCAGGATACCATTCAAAACACCTGATAGTGGCTCTGTGGCCACTGGCGTCTGCTTCAGCTCTATCGAATGATTGAGGCACACCGCTTAAACAAACGACCTTCCAAAGTATCAACTTTCACATCAACACCAGCATCAGCGGGATGACCCCTGGTTTCCACCAACAGATGCATTGTGGTTCTCGGGAAGTTGATCGCTGCCGCTCTAATCAATGGTTATGATTTCACCACTTGCGCTGCTCTTAAAAGATACATGACCAGCCCTTTTTTTATTTTATTTTATTATTATTATTTTTTTTAATGAGAGATTCTTCTAAAATCAGCAACCTGCCGCTCAGGTATCATTTACCTCACGAACATTCACATCAGGCCAAAGTAAAGTCAAGCTGCACTATGACAGAATACCCAAGAAGCAGCACAGATATGAAAGAAAAGTGTTTTAAACGCAATGTCTTGAGGTCTACGATTTAAAAACAAATACAGGAGTCCTGCCGGGGGAGGAGGGTGTTTACAGGGAGGTGTCAGACGTCACACACTGGTGTATTTGGGATTTCTGATGCATCATGTACAACTAAAGTTACCATTACTTTTAAGAACGTGTAAATTGTACTGCTTCCGGAATATGGGAACGACAACGCAAAAAAGACTAATTAAAAATGTGTCTTATTGTTATTTATTGATTACAGAAACATCCAAAAACAACGATTAAAAAAAAAAATCTTATGAATCTGTGCCGTTTCTTCATTCATCTTTGTCTGTATAGTTGCTTAAAATTAAATAAAACTCAGTTCATCATATTGCCTAGGTGCTAAAAAAAAAAATGCACAATCTTGACTCTTGACTCAAATAATTATTTTATAAATAAAATGTCAGCCGGTTGTGAGGGCTACCACCTCAAGTATTTTTCAGACCTGTGGGGAAAAACTGGCTCATCTTAACCTGTTGTTGAGTATCAACGAGAAGTGAACCTCACAGACCGACTTGTCTAAAACACAAAACGTATCCTTTACCTACACCCGACACTCACGAGGAACAAAAATGTTAGAAAACTGACGAACCTGTCCCTCTGCATGCTTCCATGGTCGGTAGATGAGATCCACAGGGAAGACCTCCATCTGACCCAGACCTTTCTGAATACCATGCACCACGATGTGCAGCCCTTTACTGTCCCGGATCATGAAGCCTGCATGGTCCAGCTCGTAGGTGACCTCTTTGAAATTCAGATTGGGGTTCTTTAAAAAAATAAAAACATAAATAAATAAATACAAATAATGATAATGGTGATGAAGTGGACTTTATCACAACAGTAAACATTAAGTCGTCTTTTATAAAACACCAATAGATTGGACTTACAAACTCTTTCACTACTTCGATCAGAACGTCTACATTCCAGGTGTGTGGTTGAGAGCTGTCGCTTTTGTCTTTCCCGTCACTCCAGATGCCGCTTCCTGGAGCCGAGACAGTCTGCAGAGAGAAAAAAAACCCGATTAGTAAGACGACCAAAATGTGATCGGTTGTGTTGTGCACTTCGGAGAGAGGTCTTTGTTTATAAAAAATATAGAAATAATATATAAAAAATATATAAATAAATAAAAATTGTACCTGCAGTGCAATTCCGTCAGTAAGGCCTGAGTGAGTGCGAGCCATCATGCCCAGCACTCTGGCCACCTGGCTGGCGGTCACCTCACATGGTGCACATTGCATGATCAAGTTCCTGCAATCGTCAACACTGAACACACAAGAAAAAAACGTTATACCTTCACGCAGAGCAGACCGATACATGAACTTGTTGAAAGTGGTGGGAAGAAGAAAGAAAAAAAAAAAAAAAAAAAAAAAAAAAAAAAAAAGTGGGGTAAAACGCACCTTGCACAAAAGCCATAGCCGAGTTCTTGCATAAGATCCGCAAGGGAACTCCCCATCATGGTCTTTGCTAACTCCCCAGAGTCTGGTAGGATCCTGTCCATGAGAATGTCCCGTTTCTCAGGGTACAGCAGTGGTGCAAGCACCACAGGGCACCGCTCCTGCGGGAAATCTGAAACACAACAATAGCACGTGTTAAGTAACATACACTGACGATACTGTACGCTTAAGGTTTAGGATTAAACCTCTCTAAAACCAGGAAGGCTGCTTACCTCTGCACAGTGTTTTGAGAAATGCGTCGATCTGTTCTTGCCCGACTCCGCTGGAGCCTTTCTGCCCAAACAGGAGGTGTGAGAGCAGCAGGTGCAGAGCCTCTATGGCAATGTCCTGGAAGCCACCTTCCTGGCTCCCTCCGAGGTCGGCGTCCACGTATGAGCGCAGGAGGTCCGGCAGCTTCTGCTTCACGAACTGAGCCGCTACGGCGCACAAAAAGAAAGTACTTTCACATTTGTTCGGTGTTTGAATTTTTTAAGCATTGCATGTTTAACTACTTTGACGATAGGAAATGGCAGGACACCTACCAAACCCACGGAGGTCTGCGTTACTGGAGTTCAGAAGAGCGAGGGCAAAGATCACCTGGTCCGACACAGAACATATTATCAAAACACGCTACAGATCAGAAAACGGCTATGAAACGAGACTGGATGTCTGTCTATAAATGCTCGTCTTACCTCCTGAACTTTGCTTAGTTTAAGAACTTTACTCAGTTGAGGAAACAAATGAGGCGATGGCTTCAAACTCTGAGAATATCACAAAAAAAATAAATAAATAAATATCCATGAACAGTGCATATTAACATGATTGGAAACAACTGTCTTTAAATAAATAAATAAAAAATAAAGACACGTACCTTCTGATAGTGCAGAGGATTGTCAATGGCGTAGCAGAGAGTTGAAATAAAATTTGGCTTTGTGATAAGGGACACACACTCTTGGATCAAAAATTGTGTCTGGAGACAAAAAAATAAATAAATAAGTGCATGAGATTCAAGACAAAGTTTGCATACTAGTGACATTTTTTTGGTTTCCAGCCTAAACAAGTATGATTGATGAGTTAATCTACACTGAAAATATGTACAAAAACATGAGGGGGGAATAAAATCACATTTGAATTGCAATTATAAGGAGAAGAGAAGGGAGAATAATAAAACATTTAACCAGCCACACCACAAAATGTCAGGGGTGAAAGATGAACAAAGTAATTGTACTTGGTTTTGTATTTAAGTAGTTTTAATGCATCTTTTGTTTACTTGAGTTTCACTATTACTTCACATCCTACGACAAATATCTGTACTTTCTACTTCACTACATTTGTGCATCGTGATGTGTGAGATTCACCTCTCAATGAAACTATCATGTAGCAGGTGTTTGAAATCAGAAACGGAGATAGCACAAAGAGAAGAGGCGTGGATGACAATTTTAACTATGACTTAAAAGTTATTGAGCTATCGCAAGCTCACTTTTGATACTTGAGTAAAGGTCCAAAAGTCCTTACACTTAAATTTACTTAAGTACAAATGTAAGAGAAGGACTTTTAAATATTTTTTGTGTTTGTTTTTACACTAGCATGTTTTCTCCTCAAGTAGTTTTTTCAACTGCCACCATTTCCTCACAACAGGCAAAACCACCCAGGACAAATTGTGACCCATAATGCACAATATTTGATTGATATGCGTGCGTGCATGCGTGAGAAGTCGTCGTCTTCTGATCCAAGGCAAGAGTCTTCATAAGTCACACATCATTATGAGAAGGCATTTGGGAAGAGGTTCATCAGCTCATCAAATACATTACATGAGTGACTCACAAGATAAAGAAAAATAAATTAATTACAAAAAAATAATAAAATTGTGCTACAACAGCCACATGATTCTGCCAGATCAAAACTTGCTATGCAGAACAAAAATGACCCAAATGCGGGGAGTAGAAAATGCCCCGGGGTTCTTGTTTGCCCTGTTCTTGTTTTACTGTGGAAACCTAAAGAACGTCTACTTTTTAAGCCTCCTGAAGTCAAACATTTTTTGTTTTGCAGTTTAGTTTTCATTACTGCATTTGGTTGTATTTAAAATATTTAGGAGGCTTGGTTATTTGTTCAATCCCAGATCAGGGTTCTTTAGCAACCTGTTGAGGTTTTTAACCTACATTGAGTAACACATGGGGCAAAACGACCTCGAATGTTTAAAATGAAGTTACACAAATCGATCAGCCAGTGGCCGGGTTTCAGCAGAATAATTTTTCCCCTAGTTTCTAATAAAGTGTTCCTCAAACTGAACAAATTGAAACGTTAACTAACGGAAGATTTACCTTATAAAGCCCAAGGTAGAAAAAAAAAAATGCATAAGGAACATTTAAAAGATAAAATCATAAATGAAACATAATTGACCATAAAAATAAAAAAAGTTACCTGGTGGAAATCTTTGCCACTGCTTTTACCATCGCCACTGAAATCCACGTGGGAAAAGAGACAGCGTAACAGATGTCTGTCTGCCTCAGGGCCGTGACGATTCACGATCTAAAGGACAGCGAGAATGAGAACATACCTCATCCTGTGTTCATCACAGCATTAACATTAACAAAGAAAAGTTCACGGATAAAGACGTTTATGGCCTTATCGGGAGTGACCTACATTTTTATCTCATCTGATCTGAGCAGTTACGAGTGAAGGGACTTCAACAGCAGCAACTTGGTGGTGGGGTTTGAACCTGGGACCTTCCGATCAGCAGTAAAGTGCCCTAACCACTGAGCTACCCCCCCCCCCCCTTTCAGCATGTGATTTTAATCATTTCGCTCACATGAAAATGTGTCATTTCTACAGTAACTAGCACCGTCAATATTAACTCATAACGCATGTGATTAATCTTAATCTTTTTTTTTTTACACAAATTAAATCATTTGACCAAGTTGGACCCTAATGGCTTCATATAATCACAGCGCAGTTACCCGGTGTGTGAGATAACAGTACGTTATAACAACAGTACGGATAATAAAGACGACTGAGAAAACGCCGCCAGGTGTGTTGAACAGCAAGTTTCATTATAAACAGCTTCTAGATGGAAGTTTGGATAAAACCCAAAGTTGTGGACCCAAGCTACCATCACCCTACTGTTTTTACACAAAAATACAAACCCAAGACGTTAGAGTGATAACTCGGGCAGCCTGAGACAAGACGTTTATAATACTAGTAAATCTGGAGCATTTTGAAAGTTTTTAATCCTGGACTAGGACTGTGATTAACTAGATTTAAAGTTTTAATCGATTCACAGCACTAATGGTAAACACTTCTCTCAATGAATCAACGAAACCTTCTAAAACCTACATACAGTTTTTGGGTCGCTGAAAACAAAGCTTTGTGGAAAAACATTCAGGACGGATTTTTTTTCTTTCGTCTGGGTGTTAACTAGCACAGGTTATGCAGCGTATCAAAGTATGCAAGAACTCTTTCATGTAGACGCTGTCCAGGCAATCTGTAATTTGTTTGCAATTTAACTTTACAGCAGGCATAGAAAAAAAAAAAAAGAAAGAAAAAAAACGTTTCTCTGTTGTTCTCAATCGTACTCCATCCTCAAGGTACAAAGTGAACCGAGAACGAGTCCAAGCCCTACATTTTACCTTCTCTGGTACTGTGTTTATGGAAATTACTTGTTTTTAACCAGGATGGGTTAATTTACTGCATGCTGGATAGTATTTAACATAACTTTTAGGTTCACTTCATATATATGGGGGTGAACTCAGGCAAGTTTGCATTATAAAACTCACATGCTGTATCTCTTGCTGGCTGGCTCTGTAGTTTTTCTTGGTTAAATTGTCCACCAGGTAGCTGATTTGAGACAAAGCCAGCGAGAGCGAGTCAAGATTCATTGCTGGTCGGGGCGGAAGCAGGCGGCCGAGCCCGGCGCAAAATCACCATTATTCCCCTTTAGTCACTTCGGTGGTAGGTTACTTCTGCTCCCCTCCCCCCCCACAGGCGCCAAAGTGTCCGTGTGTTCCGGCAAGGTCCGTCTCTGTGGGTCGTGGTCCGTCGTGCTGTGCCTCAATACAAGTCCGGTTTTGACATCTGGACGCATTTGAAGAGGGAAGAAAGAAGACAAATATGAATACCAGAAAAAAAAAAAAAAGAAAAAAAAACTTTATAGAAATAAAAAGAATTTAAACATCTGAATGAAATACAGAGCAAGATGTAAACCTACTGAAGCTACAAAACCTACAGCCAAGTAAAAATTCATTAAATGCAGCCTTTTATTTCCTGTGAGGTGCCTTGACTTTCTGTTGCAATACACTACAGCGAAACTGCACATAGTCCACTATACAGCCCCAGAATGCACTGCAGTGTTTGGGTCTCCACGCTGGTAGGAGACATTTTACAGTCAGTGCCGAACGCCTTACAACACCTATCGGTGGTTGGTCATCATAATCTGAGAAAGTAAGGCGAAGACAAAAGGCACTGTATAGGCGTCTTATTAACAAAGAGGTGGTATGCGTGATTAGCAGCGATTTAATTACGTCGACAACACGGGTAATAAGCGACAGATGTGGAATCCATGCGGAAGTCGATCGCACACCTTTGTACGTGACTTCATATTGGGTTAAGACATTAGCGCTCATCTATGTGCGTTTTTACATATAATAACGGCAGAAATAAATCCAACCAAAGGAGATTGTTAAACTTTATTCTTGTACACATTTAGTCCTATAGTACGGTTATGACCGAGATGATATTTTTCTTTCTTCATATGGAAATGCAAGATCAGCATTACATTAAGCTTTTTAATTATAAGTAATTTTGCCTGCTGATATGACTTTTGTTAAAATTCGAGATCAATGTAAGTTTAGGGATTGCACAATCTCTATAGAAAATGAAAACTTGAAGTCTGCAACAGGAAGCAACATTAATCTCAAAAAAAAAAAAAAAATGAGAAGTGAAGACAAACCACACAAAAGTACATGATCTAAATTAGCTCCATTTTTTAAATAAATTGTTAGAAATGCTGCTTTTAAAAATTCTTACAGCTAAGCATCGTAAATTTACACCAAGAAAATTATAAATAAAAAAAATAGTAATACAATGGAAAGGAGGAAAAAAAAAAAGTTGTGTGTGAAGTAAAAAGTATGGTTTGTTTAAAAAAAAAAACTTTTTTTTCTTTTATTCTTATAAAACAATCACCATAATTACACATTTAGTCACCATAGTTATGACCAAGATCATAGTTTTCTTTTTTCTAAGGAGATGAGAGATTAGCATTATATTAATCTTGTTTTAAAAAAGATTTTTAAAAAGAGAGAAGTGAAAACAAACCATACAAAAGTATATGATCTAATTTTACCATTACTTTTTTTACAAACTGTTTGAAATGTTTTTTTTTAAATATCTTACAGCTAAGAATCTTATATGCATTAGTACTAAAAAAAGATTTTTTTTTTTAATTAAAAAAAAATAATAATTCTTCAAAATGTCTTAGCAAGCTCTCAAATTACAAAAAAGCTAGATGAACGCGAATGGCGACACAAGAGGCACCACTTACACAAATCTGAAACATCAACCGGCTTAAGAAAAAAACAACATTGGCACTGCTGTCACTTTGCAGAGCTCGAACAAAGCAGCAAAGCTGACTCAGCACAGACTGCTAATCCTGTGTGATTTCACTCTACTGTATGTGCATATTCGAGGTATGATCACAGTAAGATCTCTGCCAAATTCCCTTAATAACTTGTACTCACTGTGTTCGATTAAACAACAAGCCTCAAAATATTTATTTGTGCATAAAGAAACTTGCTACACTGTGCCTCGCGTCATCAAATCAGCGCAGCCTGAAAAACGAGCCTACAAGAAACACCAACACTCTTCAAAGTGACCTTGATGTAGTTAGTGTACTTATTTCTGCCCTGCCCCACTACCGTATTTTTAGCCTTTCCATGAGATTTGAGTTTTACGCAGTCGTTGTCTTGGACAATTTTAGACGGATTAAATGTTTTGACACTGAACGCTGTAGTCGACTCACCCCGGTCTCAAAAGCCCCCTTCATGCGGTCTCTTCAAGGCAGGACTGTTGTGTGTTAAAAGCACCAATACGGAACGGGGAATCTTTGTTGTTTTTGAACAGCAAAGGTGAAACGAGATCTGTGTGAAAGGTAGAGCTGACATCACAGACCGAAAGTGTACAATTTGAGATGCGTGGCCGGACACTAAAAAAAAAAAAGTTAAGAAATGGGACATCAAATTGGGGAGACGGCAAGGTCTGAAAGCCTGAAAAGGATGAAATTAACCTGTACATGGTTAAGAAAGTTGTGTTTATTACTAAAAGCATCGATATGAAGGAATGTTTCGACACTGATCTAAAAACAGATAATTGCTTTGTACAACATATTACGGTAGTTTTAATGATTTAATTTAAACCTAGTTGATTGAGATATAAGGATTCTAAAAGCCTTATAATCAGATTGAATCGAATCTTTAATTCACAGCTCTACGTTACGCATGTATGCCGATGTCATCGCGGTAGCCATCACACCACCTGAGCCCAAAACACCAGCATCCTCCTCGAACGAACACACCATGGTAGCTTTGTGTCTGATTGCAGGGTTCAATTATCAAATGCGAGAACAGGCGACATGTTCAGGTCTTCTTCTCAACAGCTTTATAGCATGAACTCTGTGCTAAAGCGACAAAGGGGAAACACATTGGACATCATAACAAGTATGCTAAGTCTGTTAATCTGAGCTCATTGTACTAGAAAACTGTTCAAAACTGTGTTCATTTAATTAAAAATGCAGTGCCATATTAAGCGAGGAGCGGTCAGGTCCTTGTACATCACAATTACAGGTTGTAATTGAAGCAATTGCCGACTCATGTCTGTTCAGAGTTCAAATTGAAAACAATTCATAACCACAAATTATGTTAAAAGCATGCAATTTTTTGTGGCAATTCAGGGATGCGTTTAATATCCGGGGAACAGTTGTTGATTTCACACCCGAGATCCAAATCTAAATACACCAAGAGGAAGCAGTTAAACCCGCCCATCCCATATCGCAAGGTGACATAGGCTACACTCGCATTAATAGTTTGAATCCGATTTTTTTTTACCCTAAGATCAGATTTAGTTTTTTTTGTTTTGTTTTTTAGGGATGTTCGATCCAGAGTCACTTTCATATACGGTCCTAGATCGGATATGTGGTCCCGCGACTTGAACGAAAAGGGTAGATCGAAATTCATGCGACTTTTGCCGCTGTGCATGCTGACATCATCAATCAGCGCCAGTAGTCCAGGGATTTCATAGCAGTGTCAACAGCTGTTAAAACAGCTAAAGCAAGGCTTTTTACCCACTTCTTCTGGACCTCAAAATAAGAAATAAAATTTACACCCGACTAACTGCTCGCCATCTTGCAGAGCAAAATCACAAGCGTGTTTTTTTCTTTTCTTTTACTTTAAAAACCTGAGTGGTAACAGGTTTTTACATCGATGTGCAGTGTCTGTTGTCATTATGAACGTAAACCGTCATGACGTGCGAATCTAATCTGACCAAAAAACAAAAAGGAATTGAGCAACATGCATTTTAATGTAAATGCAACCATATGCTTCGTATTTATGCTTTACTGCATTTTCAAATTGTTACGGTCATCGTGTGCTGTCTGGATTAAAGTTTTATGACTACAAAGGCAAAAGACAAAAAGTATCACAAACTAATGCAATCTAAATAGGGCTTGTATTTTACATCTGGCAAAAATGGCAAAAATACCAGAAAGAGCATCATAACACTAACCGAGTATTGATGAACAAATTACTGGAGATTGCTTTAAATTTATGGCAAATAGAACAAACTAAACAAGTGTTAATCAGTAAGTTTTAAACAAGTAAGGGATAGTAGTAGTAGTAGTAGTATCTGGACACAAAACACAGACCTGGAACAGCACACACTGACAAACACTTTATACTTATGTGCTGAAAGTGTTGACAAATAGATGATAAAACATGCACCAAAGTGTCATTAAGACTATGGTCAGTGTAGTAGGTGGACAAATTAAGAAAAATAAATGATCAAACTAGCACTAGTGATGTCTATTGTTCAGACCTAGCTTGCTAGCTAACTCGGCTTACATGGCTAACAAGCAGCTTTAGCCAAGTTAGCGAGCAGGCTAGGCCAGGTGGCTGAGCTGAATATCATCAGAATATTAGACTAGTCAACTTTAGCTCTGTCTAATATTAAAAATGACATTTGGGGCATATAGTGCGATATGACATTTAGCTGTGCAGCTAAAAAGGAAACGTTTAAGCTATTTTTTTAAAAACATATATACAAGTAGAGAGCTAGCTAGTCAAGCTAACGTTCGGGCCTAATGTTACCTCACTGACTAGCAAGAGAAACTAAACACCAACAAAACCAACAAAAATAAAATTACTTGCAATAAACGGTTCTTTGTTTTTTAGTAAGTTTTAAAGGGTGTTTCTTGCTTTTATACTCTCGCTACGCGATACAGGAAGCTAAGCTACACGCTCACTAGCTAGTTAGCATTAGCAAAGTGCTGCTGCCATGAGCTAACATTAACGCAAGGCACTGGAAATGTTTGACAAGACAGCTCAAAAGAACAAATTACCTCGAAATCATACAAATTTACGGGTTGGTGATCATTTTCTCCGATATTTCTCGTCTCCAACAAAGGAAAAAATAGATCTCGAAAGGATTTTCTTTTTTTAATAAAAATAAAGAGGTTGGTTTTTTTTTTTTTAGCCTCCCCCAGTTTCTATTTGATTTTTCAAAAATAAAATGGCGTCTGTGTCACAGACTTGCGCGTGCCCGAGTGCGGCAGTCCTCTTATGCACGCGCCCGGGCGCCGTGACACAGCAACCTATCAAATGTTGCGCTCGCGCGGTTCACCCCCCACCCCCCCTCCCCGTCCTCCCCGCGCCGCTTCTGTAGCGCGCACGCGCTCCGAAAAATAACAC
>JAQMYI010000002.1:29002915-29015291 GCA_030014275.1 Clariallabes melas | reverse complement strand
TGCTTGGTGTTTGTATGTTCTCCCTGTGTTTGGTGGGTTTCCTCCAGGTACTCGTACCCCCCCCCCCCCCCCGCCCATATACAGGATAAAGTTGTATAGACGATGGGTGAGAGTGTGAGTAAAATGTACTATTTATTTTTTACAGTGCAGGTTTTACAACCGATAAGTATTATTCTGTTCACAAGTATTGTTCTATTCGCATCTTGTTATTTCAGCAGTATGGCTGTAGTGGAAAATTAGTGTGTTCTATTGATACCCTATATGTATTTTTAAGGTAGTGTACTACAGGGTAGTGCTAAATTAGAGATGCCAACTACTGCAATTTTTTTTTTTTTGAATATTAGGATATTAGGATGCATTTAGGATATTTTATGAACATCAAGGAAAATAAACATTTTATGATTTTATATACAGTGGTGTTCAAAATAATAGCAATGTGTTGAAAAAAGTGAGTAAAGCTCCATAACATATAATAACCTTTAATTTAAATCACATAAATGCATTGGACACCCTGCACATTCTATTACTGAATCTATTTTAAATTAAAAGTTATTATATGGATATGGGGCTTTACTCACTTTTTTCAACACACTGCTATTATTTTGAACACCACTGTAAGTTACACAAAAAAATCAGTTTTAAATAATTTATGTATACTATAAAACACAAAGCATCCCGGAACAAAACATGTTTGCTTGTCATAACTAATTAGTCAACTTATTTTTAAGACACATGACTGGTTTCTATTATGACATCACCACTGGCTGCACATCAGTACACCTGTTCTCATACAAGACTGTATACAGTATATTCTAATAAAACAAGGATTGTGAAGAAGGTGAATGAGATGACGAGAGAAAATAACCTTGAAATAAAGCTTATTTCTCAATTTAACTGGAGTACCAATACAATATGACATATATATCATATTAATATATAATATCTGTACCCTAGAAATAATGATCTTCTGTGCCAAAAATAATCCACGAGAGACAATATACACAGTGTTAAATGTTTAATATATACCGGATCTCTTAAGGCTTTTTCTGATCCATTTCAGGATCGAACTGCTCTGAAAGTGAAATATGCGGAGGTGGTAAAGCAGAAGGATTTACAAAGGGTAAGCATTTTTAATAATAATAATTAGAAAAACTGATATTAGTTGCACTGCACCAGAGTCATGGTAAGTGTTTTCGCCAGCACTTTCCTTGGTTAGTGTCATTATTTAAGCTCTCTTGATCTGTACTTAAACCGTGCCTGTATCTCAACCTTTTCTGACAGAATGAGAGACCTACATTGAAGTGTGGAAGATGGGGTGCCCCTAAAAAATGTTTTGGGGGGGGCGTGCTATGATAACCCTGGCGAGTGGCCTGCCATCACCGGTGTCAAGTTAGAAGTACTGCACAGCGTGTAAGAAAGAGGAACACAAGATCCTGGCACCCCAAATGAAGGAGACTGGGAGAGTTGAGCGAGTGTCACAGCCGGATATATGCCTTTAGAGACGAAGCACATCAATGTTCATTGTATTGTGGCTCCCCATAATGACCACAAGGAAGCGTCCAGGAGGTCTGAACGCAGCAGTGTCCTGGCTGGCTGAGAAGAAACCAATACAGAGTGGCAACAGGGGGAGAATTTGAATTTCATGCAGGGGCTTTTGGAGAAAGTAGAAGGGCTCAACACCCTGCTGGCTCAGCTCAAGATTGAGATTATGAACCAGACTTCCAGTACCCACTCCCAACCCAGCTATCTCTATCCTGTGCCCTAATAGCTGTGATACCTCTGATAGTTCTCTCAAGTGTCCTGAGAGCCCTGCACTACCTGAGCCATACCCTACACTGCCTAAGTCACACCCTTGAATGCCTGAACTACACCCTGCATTGCTTGAGCCACGGCCTGCACTGCCCTGCAACACACTGCACCAGAGTTTAGTGCTAGCTCTGACAGCTCTGTTAAGTGTCCTGATAGCGCTGCCCTGTGACCTGATAGCTCTGTCATGTGTCCTGATAGCTTTCTTGTGTGTCCTGATAGCTCTGTCATGTGTTCTGATAGCTATTTTAGCTCTGCCGTGTGTCCTGATAGCTCTGTCACGTGCCCTGATAGCTCTGATATCTTGATTGTGTGTCCTGATAGCTGTGATAGCTCTGTCCTATGCCCTGATAGCTCTGTCATGTGTCCTGATAGCTCTGATGGCTCTTACATGTGTCCTGATATCTCTGATAGCTCTGTCCTGTGCCCTGATAGCTGTGATACCTCTGATAGCTCTGTCAAATGTCCTGAGAGCCCTGCACCCCCTGAGCCACACACTATACCACCTGAACGATACCCTGCAGCGCCTGTGTCACCTCCATTGCTGCCTGAACCACGGCCTGCACTGCCCTGCAACGCCCTGCACCAGAGTTAAGTGCTAGCTCTGATAGCTCTGTCCTGTGCCCTGTTAAATCTGTTGTGTGTCCTGATAGCTCTGATAGCTTTGATATCTCTGTCATATGTCCTGATAGCTGTGATAGCTCTGTCATGTGCCCTGATACTGTAGCTCTGTCATGTGTCCTGAGAGCCCTGTTGTGTGTCCCAATAGCTCTGAGAGGTCTGTCCTCTGCCCTGATAGCTCTGATAGCTCTGTCATGTCTCCTGAGAGCCTTGCACTGCCTAAGCCATGCTCTGTACTAACTAAACCACACCCTGCACCCCTGAGCCAACCCCTGTACAACCTTAACCACACCCTGCACCACCTGAACCACACTCTGCACCCCTGAGCCAACCCCTGTACAGCCTTAACAACACCCTGCATCACCTGAACCAAATGTCCTGAGAGCCCAGCACTGCCTGAGCCACACACTGTACCACCTGAGCAACGCCCTTTATCCCCTGAACCACATTCTGCACCATCTGAACCATGCCCTGCAGAGCCCTGGAACGCCCTGCACCAGAGTTAAGTAGTAGCTCTGATAGCAATGATCACTCTGATAGTCTGTCAAGTTTCTGTCAAGTGTCCAGAGAGCCCTGCACTATGTGAACCAGGCCCTGCACCACTTGAACAAAGCCCTGCACAGCCTGAGCCACAGACTGTACCATCTAAACCATACTCTGCACTGCACTGTACCACCTGACTCCTGCCCTGTTTCACATGAGTCATGCCTAGCCCTGTCTCAGCCAGATACTGCATCCTCTCCACTTAGTTCAGCAGCATTCCTTGGTGCTGAGGATAGGCTGCTGTTTCTGCCGCCTAAGTTTAAGAACAATGCACTGCTTCCGACATCTGGCTATGGAGACATCAAGCTCGTTCAGCTGTCAAAGCTCTGAGAACATTGTGTTTGCAGTTCCACCTGGTCCAAGGACTCCGTGCTTGCTCTGCCGCCAGGTCCGAGGACTTTATACTTGCTTCGCTGCCTGGGTTCGAGGACTGAATGCCAGATGCTGCCTGGTTCGAGGACTTGAGGATGCTGTGTTTGTTCCACTGCTCACATTCAAGGACATTGTATCTATCTAGTTCCAAAGACATTCTGTTTGCTCTGATGTGCATGTTTAAGGATGTCAAGCTCCAGCTCCATCCCTGTGCCAAGTTTCTGTCTTGGACTCATTTTCACACACTGTACCATCTGAACCACACCATGAACTGCCTGAGACACCTCCTGTTTTGCCTTAAACACACCCTGCACCACCTGGACCACTCCCTGGTATAACTGCTCAGGTTCAAGGACTGTGTGCCTGCTCTGCCACCTGGGTTCAAGGACTTCATGCTTTCCCCACCACCTGGACTTGGGACACTGTGATTGCTCTGCTGGCCAGATTCGAGAACATTGTATTTCCTCCACCATCTGGTTTCAAAGACATTCTGTTTGCTCTGATGCCGCCAGGTTCAAGGATTTCATGCCCCAGCTCCATCCCCATGACAAGTTTCTGTCTGTGATTCATTTTCACGCTCTGTAGGACCTGAACCATGCCCTGCACCGACTGAGCCACCTCCTGTACCGCCTTACCCACACCTTACTCCACCTGAGCCACACCCTATTTCGCCTGATCCTTGTGTTGCACCACCTGAACCATGCCCTGCACCACAGTTAAGTGCTAGCTCTGTGCCCTGATAACTCTGAACCATGCCCTGCAGAGCCCTGCAACACACTGCACCAGAGCTGAGTGCTAGTTCTGATAGCTCTGGCCTGTGCCCTGAGAGCTCTGGCCTGTGCCCTGAGAGCTCTGATAGCTCTGACAAGTGTCCAATCGAGAACATTGTGTTTGCTCTTCCATTTGGGTCCAAGGACTTTGTGGTTGCTCCGTCGCTCGTGCCCAAAGATTTTGTGCATGTTCTGCCACTGGGTCTGAGGATGTGCTTTCTTCGCTGCCTATGTTTGAGGGCTATCTGCTCTGCCGTCTGGGTTCCAGGATTCATGCTTGCCCTGCCACCTGGACTTGAGCACAGTCCACTGTCTTGTTTCAAAGACATTGTGTTTGCTCCTCTACCCTGCACCCTGCACTGCCTGAACCACGCCCTGCACCACATGAACCAGCCTGCACCAGAGTTAAGTGCTAGCTTTAATAGCTCTGTCCTGTGCCCTGATAGTTCTGACCTGAGAGCCCAGCACCTGCTGCTGTTTGCACCAGCTGGGTTTAACAGCAGTGCACTGCTTCCACCATCTGGCTATGGAGACAACAAGCTCACTCATCTCTCCGGCTTTGAGAATCTTATTTGCTCTTGCTCCACCCAGGTCCAAGGACTTTCTGTTTGCTCCGCCGCCCATGTCCAAGGACTTTGTGCATGCTCTGCCAGTGGGTTCGAGAACTTTCTGTTTGCTTCACCTCAGGGGTTCGAGGGCTGAGTGTCTGCTCTGCCGCCCAGGTTCAAGGACTTCATTCTTGCCCCACCAACTAGACTGTGTATGCTCCGCTGGCCAGATACCAGGACAGTGTATTAGCTCCACCGTCTTGTTTCAAAAACGTTGTATTTGCTCTGATGCCCTACACCCTGTACTGCCTGAACCAATCCCTGCACCACCTCAACCATGAACTGCAGATACCTTCAACACCATGCACCAGAGTTAAGTGCTTGCTGGGTTTAAGAGCAGTGCACTGCTTCAGCCATCTGGCTGTGAACACATAAAGCTCGCTCAGCTGTCCAGCTTTGAGAGCAATCGTGTTTGGGCTTCCACCTGGGTCCAAGGACTTTCTGTTTGCTCCGCCGCCCGTGTCCAAGGACTTTGTGCATGCTCTGCCACCGGGTTCAAGGGCTTTGTGTTTGTTTTACCACCCGGGTTGAGGACTGCGTGCCTGCTCTGCTCCCCGGGTTCGAGGACTTCATGCTTGCCCCACTACCTGGACCTAAGGACACGGTGTATGCTCCACTGTCCAGATTCGAGCATATTGTATTTTCTCCGCCGTCTGGTTTCAAAGGTGTTGTGTTTGCTCTGATGCCTGGGTTCAAGCCCCAGCTCTATTATTGTGCCAAGTTTAGTAGTGCCTTTTGAATGCATAATTAACATGCTTTCATTAATAAATTACTTTCAAAGGTCTTTACACATGCATTTGGACTTTATCTGTGCAGAAGCAGCTTTATGAAAACATAATTACCTTTGCAATATTCAGCCCAGCTGTTCTAGAAATATGGCTTTCCACATTTGTCACAGTAGCTGGTGGCCCAGAGCCCTCAAAGAAGTGATGATTTAGCTGGCTCATGCTCCATGGGCATGGGATTGTCCTGCTGAACAACTAACTCAGGGCAACTCGAGTGCTGTTGTGCTGGATTATCAGCACAGCTGTGATGCAGCCGTAGACACGAGGGTGCAGGCATTACAGCTGGTTACGTAACCAGCACAACAGCACAACCTTGAAATACATATAAAAACTTGTCAGCTGAAACATATTAATCACTGCAGTAATTATCCAATAGAAGGCTCTTAACTACAATTTTCTCAGTTAAATCCAGGTGGTGACTTTTTTTCGGCCAGGCATCGTACAATTAAGCTATGTTTTTCTGACCACATTTCTTTGAAAATAATGCTTCACCACTGTCCTTCCAGGTTTTAATAATGATAATTATAATAAATAATTATTAAAACTACTAAAATAATAGCAAGTTTTAGCAATCCTCTTAGCTGTTTTCTTTGTTTGATGACATGGTTGTTTAGGAAATTAGAGCTATTCACTCCATCAGTTAAATACATAGCTTGTTGCCCGCTGAACCATATTAATCACTGCAGTAAATATCCAATGGAAGCTTCTTTGCTTAGTTAAATCAAAGTGGTTACTTTTTGGATTTTGGAATGTGGGAGGAAACTGGTATCCAGAGAAAACCCACCAATTATGGGGATCCGAGGTGGGAATCAGACCCTCGACCCTGGAGGTGGCCACAGTGCCACCATTAGAACACCATGAATTAACACCTTTGGAATTAGGTCAATAAGTAGAGACATGAGGCTCAGTCAATCCACAAAATTGCAAGAGCTCAGCATGTACAGTATCCTTATGTTCAGTTGCAAAAACACCAATTACTGTGATGAAACTGACTGTCATAAGGAATATCCCAGGAAAGCTACACCAAGACACTGCTGCAAAGGAGAAGTTTAGTTAAGAGTTCCCAGCTGCAGAAATCACAGAAGTGTTTGAAACATGATACAAATATGGAAAGGCCATTAAATTATAAGGTGTGTCCAAACCTTTGTTTGGTATTGTAATGTAGGAGGTATCCTGCTCTGTCGAGAACTTTGGGTCAGACAAGTAATTTAATGTCTTGCAAAGGTATTCATACCCCTTGAACCTTTTGTCATGTTACAACCACAAACACAAATGTATTTTATTGGGATTTTATGTGATGGACCAACACAGAGCGGCACATAATTGTGAAGTAGACAATGTTGGTCTCATCTGACCAGAGCACCTTCCACATGATTGCTGTGTCCTCCACATGGCTTTCTTCTTTCTACTCTTCCATAAAGGCCAGATTTTGTGAAGTGCACGACTAATAGTTGTCCTGTGGACAGATTCAGGTATTTTAACACAAAGAATTCCTGCAGAATGTGTTCACTCATAAATCTTTTAATATGTACAGGCCACATTGTACAACTGAAACATCTTAATCAAAACTCCATCGCAAATTCTTACAGTGTGACAAACATTAGATGTAAAATTAAATAAGAAAAAGAAGCATTGAAGTATCAAATCTAGTGAAATCCAGGAAGTTTAGGAACCATCACAACTTTCATTCAGAACCGAGCAGAACAAACATATAAAAATAAACAAGGGAATGGCAAATAAATACTGTACAAGCAAAAGTACTGCATGATGATGAGCCCCAGATGCAGTCCTGTAACGTGTGTGACGTGACGGGAAGTACGTCGAGAGGAAAGTGGAAGCGTGTAGTGTGGGAAAGCTGTGCAGGGCTTCCTTAATACAGTAAACTCTTATGGGGTAAACACAGTAAATAAAATAATAATTCATGCACAGCATCAAACAAATGAAAACCCACATCATCCCAACAGTATAAACAGGAACACTTTGGCTGGAGTACTTTTCTGTTCAGACAAATTAGCACCATAATAAATAAAGGTTTGTTGATGCGCACACGTCTTGTTTAAAGCCTTGTGACTTGAGATCCGGCTGATGAACGGTGGCTTTTTTCCCCCCGTCAACGTGAGATCAGGAACTTTTAGATCTTGGCTTGATTTTTTTAGATCCAACACCTCCGAATGCATTCGGTTGGGTCGGTCAAAGCCTGCTCGTGCGAGTCCATGCAAATAATAAATATCAAAAACAGTGTGATAAAACAGTCACATGAGCCCTGAGCCTTTAGTTCGGTTTGCTTGGAGAAAACTGGAAAACGTGAAAAACATGGAAGTTATTGCCTGAAAAGTTTTTTTTTGTTTGTTTTTTTGCTAATCTTCCTGATAAATACTGATCGAACGAAGACCATTGAACACAGACTGCCTTGGGTCTCTACTGACGCCAGCAGCTCTCTGGCGCCATTTCTCGAGGGACGACTGAAACGGACGCCTCGACCTTACCTGGCGTTCGGAAAAGGGACTGAATCCTTGAGAATTAGCCTGAAAATTTCATGAGGTTGTTCGGATGACACGGAAACAAAGCAAACTGGTAAAAACACACACAAACACACACAAAAACATGAACACATTCTTGATTGAAATTTTTTTTTTTTAAATCCTCACACAAATTAGGGCTTGTCTTAGAAAAATAAATACTCTTTCAATTCTTTGTTAAAAAAAAAAAAAAAAGATGAAAAACCAAATTTATTTCAATATTAAAAACATCAAAATCCTCCCCCCTGCATTACTATACCAACCATAACC
Source organism: Clariallabes melas (assembly GCA_030014275.1). Taxonomy (NCBI): domain Eukaryota; kingdom Metazoa; phylum Chordata; class Actinopteri; order Siluriformes; family Clariidae; genus Clariallabes; species Clariallabes melas. The sequence goes on along the minus strand of JAQMYI010000002.1, from coordinate 29,006,997 downwards.
ATTAATGAAACAAAATTATTATCATAATTGTTTTTTTTTTACAATATTCAGCACCAGTTCAGACAGCGTCTGTATTCACTCCAGCCTGATGAGGCAGCAAAGCTTATAGTGTCTGGGGCGGAGAAAAGAAAAGAGCTTGAGATCGAGTATCGAGCTTTCTGAATCTTCGGATCTATGCAACACTACCAGGTCTGATTAGAAACATGCGGAACATACGCAGAGGTGCCAAGACTACGGAGACAAGCTTAGAGTGTGTCTCGGAGTAACGAGATCTGACCCAAATTTGAATTGATGCAGAATTACACAAAGGTCTGGATCTTACAACTCAGTAACTGAGTAAAAATCAAACTTTTCACCCAAATAATATTTAATATCATTTATTACCATAGTGTAAGAGCTGTTTATTGAGGACTTCACACGTCCCTTGATTTTAATCAGTTTGTCATGTTATATACGGCACTGTACATTAAACTACGACATGTTCTTTAGGTCATAAAAATGCAATCTATACAAGCTGCTGTGGTGTGAAGGGAATTTGTTGAAAGATGGTGTTTTAGGGCCTTTTTTTCTTTTCTTTTTTTAAGATCTCTTTTAACATAATAAAATTGTTGAATTTAAAAATTTTTCCTAATGTTTTGAGGAAGAAAAGTTATATTATGAGGAGAAAAAAAAGCACAATATTTTGAGAATAAAGTCATAATAGTATAATAAAACTGTAACCTTCAAGAATAAGTCATATTTTATGAATAAAGTTTTGAGAATAAAGCCCTAATATTTTTCATAAGATATTAGTAATATAAGAACAAAGGCACAACAGTAAAGTATAACACAATGAAGTTGTTCATTTTAAGAATATAGTCATTATATTTTTGGGGAAAAATGTCGTACTATTCCTTGGAAAAGTCATAATGTCAGAATTAATGTGCAGCAATTAAAAAAAAAAAAAGTTATAGTTTGAGAAAAAGAATGTCAAAATAAACTTCTAATATTGTGGACAAAAGTCATGAACATTGTTAGAATAAAGTAGTAAGTTTTTTTATGAATAAAGTCAATGTTTAGGGGGAAAATAAAACGGTCAAAATATTTAATGGAAAACTCTAAAAAAAAATTAAAAAAAATGTCAAAAGAGTTATATTTTAACAATAAAGTTGTAAGATTCTGAGACGTAGGTTAAAAAAAATAGTCAAGAAACAAATCACCATATTAAAAGCACTACCTCACTCTCCCTCACTCATCGTCTATACCGCTTTATCCTGTATACAGGGTCGCGGGGGCCCCGGAGCCCATCCCAGGAGACTTGGGGCACGACGAGTGGTTCACTCTGGACGGGGGGCCAATCCATCACAGGGTTAAATTCAGAACTTTATTTTCTAAAATATCATGGCTTTATTCTCTAAATATTACCAAGTTATTCTCTGACTGACTGTGCAACTTTATTCTCGACTTTATCCTTTTATATCGTTTCTTGTAATATTTCTTTCTCAAAATATATTATAAAATAATGTTGTAACATTTGAAGAATAAAATCATTATATTATGTCAGAACGGTGAATACGAGGGCAACAAAAAAAAAAAGACAGAAATGCGCTTTACAAATACAGAAATACAGCGGCATCAGCACCAGATTATTATTATTATAATAATTATTATTATTAGTGGAAGAACGCTGAACTTGTGCTAAAGTGTGATCATTTAGTGCAAAGTTGAGAAAACAGTTTCTGAAAGTAGAAATCGGCGGCACTGCTGGTCTTCAAGTCTCTCCCTGGATCACACATCCATCGCTTGGATCATTGTTCATCTACACTAACTTTTTTTTTTCCTTTAACAAAAGAAAACTATCACCGCATCCTCATTTCAATATTCTCAAAATACTGTGAATTTTGTCTTAAAATTTCTCTCATTTTTTCCTTTCTTCCTTTTTTTAAAAATAATAATTTGTACATTAGTTTTAAGCTTTTATTTTTCAACACCATCCTGATCTTAGGTCATTCTTTTAGAGGAAAAGTCTCATCTTCGGAGTCGTAACATTACCTCCATTTTACACCATAAAGAATTAAGAAATATATATTTTTTTTGTACTGAAAGAAAAATCTTAAACAAACGGCGGCGACACGGAGAACATCTACAGACCGTCTAGATAAAGTCGTAGCGAAGCAAAAACAAATGTGCGTCTTTCACCTGCTGTGCCTGTTCCTCCCTTGCATTTTTCAGGTGTCTTCATTTTGACATAAAGGCTAAACCGTATTTATTGGCACCCCTGCATATGTGGTGATGCGTGCTGAACTAGAACTCTCTCCGTCTGATACCAAACGCTCCTACTGCATCAATATTCCCTGAACTTTCTGATCTACAGATGTACTATCTATATGTGTAGTGGACATGCGTAAGGACTGAATAGTCTCTAATGCTCACTAATAGTCACTGTAATAGTCACTAAGCTAGGTTTCGTTCTAAACACAGGCATCTGTCAGAGCTTAAAGTCTAAACAAAGAAAATTCGATGAAGCTGTAGTTGATGAAAAGCGAACCATGTTGCTGCGAAGTGTCAGCGCTCCTCTTAGAGTAAATTGTATATTCGCGGTCAACAACAACTCAAACGACGTTCATATTGAAATAAAATGATCATTCACGCCCGGCAATAATAAATACACAATTTAACAAGCAATAGGAACAAGTTGAATCAAAAACAAACAAACACAAAACAAACAAGCACCAGAAATGTACAAATTAATGTACACCTAAAGTAATAAATTAGGTGGAAAGATGTCTGTTCCTCCTATTATCACCTTCCTGAACCTGTTTTCCTGTGACTTTATCTCTGTTCACCATGAGGGGGCGACAGAGAGCTTATTCCTGACCACTGATATGATGAATACAATGCAATGCAGATTATGGCGTAAAAACTGGAGTCTGTGGCTGTAAAAATCGTAAATACCAAAAATACCATTCTTTTCTTAACACCTTAAGAAAAAAAAATAATAATAAAAAGCGTGAGAACCTGATCCGCCGATTGAAGCCGCCTTGCGGCCCCTGCTCGGGGAGGAGCAGGGAAGATCTTGATCTGCCAAAAAGCTTATTTTAAAAGCTGAGGAGATCTGGGAAATAGGAAGATGTGGGTGGCTTCACCACTAAACCTCCACCCTCGTGAGACCGGCGTCGTCGTGACGCCAATCGAGCACCATCTTAGAACATCAGTTCATCGCTCACACGCCGCTGAGAAACATCACAGGCAGAAAGCCGGAACGGAGGCCGGAGAGGCACGACCTCATCCTCGGTTCCAGTGTGCGTCCTCGGAACGCTGTCTGAAAAGCTTTTACGGGATGCGTTTACGCTAAAGGAAACACTGGAAGGAAGGAACTCCATCTGCACGTCGGCCATCGCCACGCTCCCGACATGTTCAGTGTTAAAAACCTGTGCTCTTTAAGTACCCTGTTCACCCTCACAGACACACAGCATGGGTCTGTGACAGAAACACGTCCATCTCCCTCACGCTCTCCTGGTGCTACACGAAGAACGGTTTGTGTCTGTTGAGCTTGAGAATTTTTCCCAGCCTTTGTTTCGCCGTGGCCATGCCTTTCTTCGGTCGCTTTCCTGAAGAGAGTAAACATTAAAAAAAAAAAAGGGCTTGTATGGTTATAGAATATAACAGCAGTTAATATTAATATATATTAATACAGTATTTGTGCAACTGACAACAAACTAGGAGACCCTAAAGGGACATGTGTTAGGGGGAAAAAAAAATAGGTGGTGGGGTATGTAATCATCAACAAAAAAAAAAATTATAATAATAATCATACGGACATAGGAGGAAAAGAAAATAGAGACCATGTGACTCATACGTCCGGGTCAGTCTTCCAGCACCAAAACACAGGAAGGGCGAGTACGTCAGTGTGTAAGTAATGTTCTGGCGCTGGAGGACTGACCCGGACGTTCGAGGGGTCTCATGGTCAAAATTTTTTCCTCCTTTGTTTTTTTGTTCTTTCTACAGATTTTCTTTTCTTGTACCCCCCCCCCGATTTTCTCCCTAATTTAGTCGTGTCCAATTCCTCCCCGCCACTAGGGGGCTCCCACATTAAGGCTACT
>JAQMYI010000002.1:28981583-29002475 GCA_030014275.1 Clariallabes melas | reverse complement strand
TCATCCCTCCCCTCTGAGAGAGCTCGGCCAATCAGCTCTCTCTAGACCTCTGGCTGCGAGAGGTTACAGCATCACCCGGGAACCGAACCAGCGATCTCCGGGTGATAGGGCGAGCACTTTACCACTGCGCCACTCCTTCAGGTGCTCCATAACAAACCGTACATCTTCATCATATAATATGATGGAATTTCTTTTATTTTTCGGAATTTAATTTTAAAAAAGTGAATTTTATTTTCTAGATTCATTACCTGTGGAAGTGCACTGGTACCTCGGCATACGAGTCCGTTCAAAAACATTAGAACATCTAATTTGGAGTTTGAGTAAATTACTAACGGGTACCTTTGGTGGCCTGGTTACTGATGGGTGGTGGGTTTGTCGCAGGTCTCTTCGTTGGGTGCAGGAGCGGAGAAAGTGACGTCTCGCAGTACTGATAATGTGACTTGGGACTTTCTTCACCACTAGGGGAGTGGGCGTGGCTGCCCCATGCCTCGCTGCTGCTGCTGTTCCCACTGCCCTGACTGTCCATGAAGCTCTGGCTGCGGTCAGTCCGGTTCTCCCTGCTGTGGTGCTTCGGGACCTGTCGCTCGTCCTGATCGGACACAACGGCATGCGGGACATCAGTCGGAGGACGCGGACTGAATGCTTGTAGTGGTGGTGTATAGGGTTCTGTGTTTACCTGACTGCTGATTGTGGAGTTACTGTCTGAATCAGGGTTCTCCTCTTCAGACACGGCTTCCTTCCCATCTGTGGGACAAACACTTCACTTAATGGCCCGGGTGGGTCTCGAATTCTTGCATTGACGGCACATTAAAGCACTCGTCAGAAACATGCGACGTTTAAAGCAGGTGTACAGCCTTACTGTAATCAGGGGAGGGATGGCTAGTGCAGGACCACCAGGACTCCTGGGAGTTGGCGCCCTCCTCCGATGGGTGAGGGTACAGCAACCCTGCCATAGACAACATGCCCTGAATAGCGTCCTCCTCCGCACTCAGTGAGATAGACGGGTCCCTGCAGAAAGAGAGGAAATTTGTCTTGTTTTACAATAAACCATATATAATTGGACATGTGACCAGCACGTAGTTATAGAAGACATTTATTTATGAAATAAACCTTAGAGTCTAACACTTTACGAACCAGACGTTAGAGTCTGGTTCAATGCACGGTTTCTAAATCTCATCTTATGGAGAGTTTCCTTGCCACCGTCACCTCTGCTTGCTCATTAGGGACGAACTGATTAAGCTTTAAAATTATTCATTTTTCAAACTTATTACTAGAACTTTTTATTTCTGTAAAAACACCGCTTTTGCAACAATATTTGTAATAAAATAATAATAACTGAATTGCAGGTGGGCCGCAGATATGATGACTAATACCACAAAAATAAATAAGCAAGCCTTTACATGTTTCCTTTACAGGTTGCATTTTAACAGAAAGAAAAAACTACGTTATCAAAAGAGCATAATATAAAAACACCAGTCGACATATGAATATGGAATGATTGACAGTCGTGCAGGTGTTTTGACAAACTCTTGAACTGAAAGAACAGAAACAGTTCCGAGAACAATTTAGAATCGCGGAACTGCTTTGATCTAAAAGGCTTCTATTCTAGAACTGTTCTCAGAACTGCATTTGTTTTTGCATTTATAGCTTCCGGTTCTAGAAACTGTCCAATCAGTTGTGCCACATTCTCCAAGTCTGAGGCATTTAATTCACAGTAGACATTTCAATGCTGACGACCACAAATTAAAAGTAGAAATAACGGCAAATTCTCAAACCGACAGCCTCTGGCTTTGCTACACTTGTGTGTGTGTGTGTATGTGTGTGTGTGTGTGTGTGTGTGTGTGTGTGTGTGTGTGTGTGTGTGTGTATATATGTACATCCAAAAACACTGGCCATCTCTTTAAAGGTCCCATGTTTTAGTATTTCTTCAGTTCACACAGGTCTCAGGTGTCCCCCGAAAAGTGTATGTTAAAGCTCCAGCTGCCGTATTTATAGAACATAGAATTGATTTCACTCCTCATCAATAAACATCATCTCAGCATTTAGGTAAACAACCGACTGCTAAGACACGCCCACTCCACAAAACAACAGAGCTGAGCGACAAGAGTAGAGGAGGAGAGGAGGAGGGGAGGAGATCTCCTATATGAGGTCACAATAGGGGAATATATATATATAAATATATATAAATTGGATTGCGTAAGGTCTGGTCAACACAAAAATGGACAAAAAACTGGATTTTTACTGTTTTTATATATTTTACTTTCACATATTAGAGACAAATCTAAATGTCTAAACACGATTACAAAGTGAATTTTGCATAACACGTCCCCTTTGATGTATCAGAACGGACATTGTTCTGTGCAGAGATGTTTTCTTCCTTTATTGTAACGATCGTTCAGAGCTGCAAGACCAAAGTCGGGTGGTGTTGGGTTTTATTCTATTTACATCGTGCGTTGTTAGTTTCGAACCCACTTACTAGTTTATAAATAGGGGCTCATGGGGTGGGGGTGTGGGGGTGAGAAAAGTCTTATTACGTCTCCAAATACTAGTGTTGTACATCATTCTGACTAGATCGCAGTAAACGTCTTTAATTTTACCAAATAAATAAATAACCACATGATCACTTGGCTGCAAATTCTGATCTAAATCCTGACCTGCACAACATGTTCGGGTGAGATTTAAAACAGAACGGCACAACAGGAAATAAGTGAGATGGCAAACAAGTTGTCTTTCCACTTGAGGTGTGAGAGGGGGAACAAAAAAAATAAAAACATGATGGAAAAAAAAAAAACTAAAGTAGAATAATAAGAAAGGCAGGAAACCACCTCTGACCTTTTGCGAGGTTTGCTGTTGTGGTGTCCGAGTTGCAGGCTGGCGTGGGTGGAATCTGTAGCGCTGCTGGAGCTGCACTTGCTTGTTGTGCGTTGGGGTGAAGAGATCGCTCTCACCACATCCTCCTCACCCCCCTCCTCCTCCTCCTCCTCCTCTTCTTCTTCTTCTTCATCTTCCTCATTTGATGAGCTCTCAGAATTTTCTCCTGACGACTGCTGCTTTGGCTTTGGGGCACACACACACACACACACACACACACACACACACATTAATGGGGTAAATATACAGGACTGGAAGGTTATGATTTAGAGCGAATGCAAAATAAATTAATGGATCAAAAATGAAAACTTCTGAATTCTTGAATCTGATTAGTTGGATGGTGGTGATTAAATTTCTTTAACAGCTATAAAAGCTCTCGTTTCTATAGTAACTGCTCACTCAGAGGAACGTGTTTTTGTGCACAGGCTATGGAAATGGATTTTAAAAAAAAAAGACAATGTAATCGCATGATTGTTGGTGATTAAGCTTTTCTGTTAGGAGACATTTTATTAGCATTAAAAGAAGGAGGAGCCAAAGCATTCGAAGGAAAAATGTCTCAAATAATCTTTGTAATAAAAATAAATAAATAAATAAAGGCGAGAGAGAGAGAGAGAGAGAGAGAGAGGCTGTTTGGTAATGAAGCTACTGTTTCGTTAGTGAGAGCAGGAATGAACATAATTAAATGTGACTATGAATGGATAAAAAGACATTTTCTTGTATTTCTAAAAGATTGTAAGCATGAGAAAAATGCTGTCGTGTAACGACCCAGTCCACATGCATACAGATATTTATTTACAAAATGATGAAGAATGATGCTTATGAAAACGACAAGAACACATCAAGATCACGCCAGACCACCAGGTGGCGCTATGAGCCTAACTGTAATGCTGAATGTTGGCCAATCAGAAGCCTGAAACAAAGTTTTTAACCAAGGAGCACCGAAACCTAACGACAAAAACACGACGACTACCCTGGGAAGGAGTTTATTCCCCAAACCGTCCAGTGTTTTTGTAAACCCGCGTGGGAGTGTGGACCGGGCTCAAGAAGAAGAAAAGATTTGGGGATCTGCTGTTATGGGAAACACACCACCCCAATCCAGTGCTGTTTATTTTATTCCTCACTATTAGTGAGCAAAACAGCGAAGCTAATGAGGGAACAAGTGTTTATAGCTACTATAAGCCAAGTGTTAACAGGAACTAACTTTAGCAGATATAAAGGGCTACTATAAACATATAAAAGCATATAATATAATAATAATATAACATGTATGTATAATATAACACGGCACCTTTTTCCCCCCCTACACCTGTTTGCACAACCCGGTTTTTAAATCGTTCGTAAACCCACCTGTCTAGCGTAGCGGCGCTCAGACTCCGAGTCTGACGGAGCCTCCGCGCGTCCTGATTGGCTGTTCCTGAGATCGGAGCTCTCCCTCTTACACGGCCCTGAAAACGGGTGACGGACATCATGATTCTCATAGCGCTCATCACTCGTTTCTTTTAAAGCGTTAAATATAAACTGCAAATACACGTCACCTCTAAGAGGGCTGGGTTCATCGTGATGTGTCCTCTCGCTCTGATTCTCCGCCATCTCGTCTTCCATGTCCTCCTCCTCCTCCTCCATCTCCTGGTCCTCTTCCTCCTCCTTCACCTTTATTACCGTGAACCCCTTCTGATCACCGGTTTCCTCTTTGGCAACCATGCTTGTTTTCTGGACCCGCCACCTGTCGTCTCTGTGCACACACACACACACAAAAATGTTCTATACTGATGGTGTCCAAGCGCTAGTGAAACACTGGGGTGAGTGCATTAGTGTAGCAGTGGATTATATAGAGAAATAAAAGGAGTAAATTTTTACTCATTTACAGTATTTGACAGACGGACTTATCCGGAGCGACTTACAGGACATTCGTCTCTCATTATAGATCTGAGGAGTTGAGGGTCAACTTGGTGGTGCTGGGACTTGAACCTGGAACCTTCTGGACCGTAGCCCAATGCCTTAACCACTGAGCTGCACCCTTTATGTCTCATAACTGTGCAATCAAAAGTCCCGGTTTGACTTGAACGATTAATTATGTTGTTCATTATACATTATATATATATATTATACATTATACATTATAATAATTTATTGTATTACATTTACTATATACAATATGTTATTAACTAGTCCACCAATAGAGGGCGCACTCGCAGTGCAGGCTCGCTTCTTGAATGCTGACGGAGAGGCAATATTTATTTACTAGTATGTTATTAATATTATTATTATTATTCATTTCTCACATAACTAGTTTGATGGGATTGTGCTGCTCGATTTGTAACAAACTTAAAACTGAGAAAAATGTGCATCCTTTTTAACAACAATTATTAATTATAATTAATTGATTATTGATTGATAATAATATGCTGTGTGAAATTTGCAATACGTCACCGGCAACCTGCATGAGTTGACTTTGTGCATTTTGTTACAACACTAAGAGAATGGTACGAAGCTGGAATATTAGCCGTACAAGTTTGCGAATCCAGAGTTTTAATTCTGAAAATGTTTTACAGTTCTGTGTTTTTAATGGGGGATTATTTGGCTAATTCTGTACATCGATCTATTTTGGTCTAATAAAGGACTCGCACCAAAACAAAATTATCGAATGGCATTCAGCAGACGCCCTTATCCAGAGCGACTTACGTTCTTATCTCACTATACACGTGAGCAGTAGAGGGTTAAAGGCCTCGCTCAAGGGCCCAACAGGGACAACTCGGTGGTGCTTGGGTTTGAACCCGAGACCTTCCGATCAGTATTCCAACACCACTGCACTGACCCTGAGCCCTAATTGCAGTTCTTGTCTTTGCATACGAGGTGAAAGTGAAGCCTTCACACCTGATGATGCGGCCGTTGCACATGACGAGATGCATTTGGTTGACCAGTTTACTCTCAGCAGCCGCGGCGGAGGCGGTGGACACCTTGTTGAACTTGACCTTCAGGCTAGAATCCTGAACAGAAGCGACAAACAAGCACAAAAAGTTTTTTTTTTTTTTTAAAAAGCATCAATAGCTCATTCGACACCTCTGCATAAGTGCATATACAGTAACGTGCAAAAAGTCTGGATCCAGCTCTCAGTTCATGATATTTTGCTTTCGAAGAGCAGAAATTTCTTGTATTTTTGTTTGTTAAGCCACACAGTGACCTATGAATCATTCAAGCATTAAAAAAAACAAAAAAAAAAACATCTAACTTAAGGCATGGAACAGTGAGAAACGGGTGCAGATGATCAGGCCGGTGATTAGTTATACTGCTGATGCTGGATGCTGAGTGATTGGAACAGACGAGAGGGGAAATGAGGTCGCTGCTGAGGTTGTTACATAAACAAACAACTTGAAAAAAAAAAATGGTATCTTTAGGCACTTTGCAGCCTGTCGCGGTAAAACATCTGCTCCCGTTTCTTTGAAGAAGCGAGAGTTGGCTCGAGACTTTTGCACACTACTGTAGACATGTTGACATACGTCCTCAAAGGGGCTCGTCTCCAGTCTCTTCAGGACCTCCTGAGTGTGCTGCTCGAAGATGTCCAGGTCGGATGGAGCTTTGGGTGCGTGAGATTGATGATGATGATGATGATTATGATGATGGTGGTGGTGGTGGTGATGATGATGATGCCGGAGTCGCCTGCCGTTCTTGTGCATCCGGGAGCCTCTTTCGTGAGACGACCTCGCACACGCCAAACTTCCCTGAGATTTCACGGGCTTGCTCCCACCGCTTCCACTCCGATCGTCCTACAGCAGGGCGACCAAAAAAAATAAACATTTTAATAAATAAATACACACGCACGATCTGGTCAGTCTTGTGATGTCTAAAGTCGTCTCAAACCTCAGGCGAGATCTTTTTCCTGATAATCAGCTAAACACAAACTTTTAGTCGTTTCCAGCACGCAGTCGGTTCTACTGACCTGAGAACCAAGTCATTACATAACCATATTCGAGTTTAATAATAAACATACATCAGTGCGCACGAATAGAACGTAAAAGACGACTAATACGCTCAATACACGACACGACAGACAACTTGATTGTCTTATTGCTTAAATATATTTTTAGATTTAGGTTCCTGAAGTTCTTTTGATTTTCAAAGTCATGGTTGCATTGCATTGTTCATTATTTAATTATCATCTTGTTATAGTAAAACAATATAATACAAAAGTGTTAGAACAATGTCGAAAGATTGCAATAATTATTTTTTCATTCAGTTAATCAATGGTTGCCTAAAGTAATGAAATATTTTATGATAATAAAAAATAATGATGATTATATTATGACGTATAAAAATCATACAGTGGAACCTCGGCATACAAACACCACTGCGCCTGAAAAACCTTCGCCTTAAGAACTGACATTTGGCATGAAATTTGCCTCGGCATACAAAGCATTTTCACCATAAGAGCGACCGCATTTGCATTTTTTGCAAGAGGGAAGGACAGTAGGAAGAAGAAAATGGAGACACTTTTGATTTTGTGTTTAAAGCAATTTATGATTTAAAGAGCAAATCATAAATTAAGGTTAACTGAGGTTCAATGTCTACTTATTTCTGATTTTACTTCATTTACATGTCTTTTCTAAATGTTCTGATTGTTATTGTATGAAGAAATATGATTATAGTGTTGGAAATCAGTAATAGTGGTAATATTTTTGGGTGGCTGGAACCGATTATCTGCATTAACATTATCCCCAATGGGAAAATGCGTTTCGCAACACGAAATTTCGCCTCCGGAACGGATTAAATTCGTATGCCGATGAACCGCTGTAATCATATAATAATATTATGACGATTAGCAGTTATTAAAAAAATATATTTTACATGTTCAAATATGAAGTTGAACAGTTAAAAAAAAATAAAGATGTTAACATACATTACAAACTGGAAAGTAAAAGCTTAAAGCTTAAAACTTTTATTATGAAATATTAATTAATTTCAAGAGCTTCAGCTGACAATAACAAAAAAAATGTTCCGGGAGCTCTGGTGTGTACTTTCACAGTTTCTCGGTATTTGGTGCTGAGCTGTGTGGACACAGGACCAGCTGCAGTCCAGCTTCTGCGTTAAGTGAAAAAGATCCATGATTTGAGACTGAAAGTTACCTCTAAGTGCCGGATTTCCTTGGTGAGCTCCTTAATGAGAAGATTGGGTCTGATGTGATCGGGGACCTCGCTGGAAGGCTCGGTGACCTGGAGTGGAAGAAGGTAAAAGAAGAATACAAAGACAGGTTATGTGGTGAGACGGGCTGAGACCAAGCTTGGCGTCGGGCTCACGGGACACCAGATACCGGCTCGGACCCGAGTGCTCGGTACTGAGAGATGCCCTGATACGAGGGGTGGTAAATCTGCTGAGGATGGAACTCAGAAAATAACACCGAACAGCGTGTGACGTAGACGGGTTTGACATCATCGAGAATGATACGTTATTAGCGGCGTCTCACCTCTCGTCTCAGCCAGTTCTTCAGCGCGGTAATTAAAGCTTTCACTCCTTTAGTCAAGTACTCGGGAGGCAGACAGTTATCCTCTCGCAGTTCTGATGGAGAGAGGAAGGAGAAAAGAAAAGAAAAAAAAAACGTTATCTGATCCATCTGGATGATGCAAACTGATCATCTGGTTTTACAACCGGAATGAACGAGTCACACACCTTTTAGGGTCTCCAGAAGATTCTTGGCCACATACCAGCAAATGGCTTCAAAATATGGAAACTTGAAGAGGTCGGGGGTCTTCAGCCGCCGCTCCATCTCATAACACCTGACGCAAGAAAAAAAAATAAATGCGTAAAATGATGAACACACACAAACACTACAACTATTTATTACCTGATGCATGGATACATGTATGGATATAAAACAATACCCCATAATGACAACGTTAAAGAACCTTCCAGAAGTACACCCAACTTGTACCATCGTACTCAAAAAGACTTGAGGCTGTAATTGGTGCCAAATGTGCTTCAACAGAGAGTCTGAAAAGTCCTTCAGGTGCCTTTTGGCAAACTCCAAACGCCGGTCATGTGACTTCTACTGAGGAGTGGCTTCCATCTAGCCACTCTACCATGCAGGCCCGATTGGTGGAGTGCTGCAGAGATGGTTGCTCTTCTGGAAGGTTCTCCTCTCATCAGAGAGAAACGCAGGAGCTCTTTCAGAGTGACCATCGGGTTCTTGGTCACCTCCCCGACTGAAACCCTTCTCCCCCAGTCGCTCTTGGAAGCGTCCTGGTGGTTCCAAATTTCTTCCATTTATGGATGATGGAGGCCACTGTGCTCATCTTGGACCTTCAATGCTGCAGAAATGTTTCTGAACCCCTTTACCCCATATCTGTGCCTCGATACAATCCTGTCTGAGAGGTCTACAGATAATTCCTTGGACTTCATGGCTTGGGTTTGTGCTCTGACTAGGACTGGTAACTATAGGACCTTAGACCGACAGGTGCGTGTCTTTCTAGATCATGTCCAATCAACTGAATTTGGTCCACAGGTGGACTTCATCCTTGAGATGTTTCTACTCGATTGATCCGTGGAAACAGGATGCACCTGAAACAGGATGTTTGTAGAAGTTTGATGAAAATAATGAACTTAATCCATTTGGGAATGAGGCTGTAACGTGGCAAAATGTGGAAACAGTGAAGCGCTGTGATTATTTCCCGGATGCACCGTTATAATATGCTTGAATCTTGTAAGAAGGCTTCCCACTAGGTTTTGAAGAGTGACTGTGTGACGTCAGGTGCTGATGTCGGGATGTTGAAGAGGCTCCGTTTCCATTTCATGCCAGTTGAGTCAGAGCTCTGGGCAGAACACTCGGGCCGTCACGGTCCAACCCTAAAGGCTTGATTTACGCTTCTGCGTCAGGTCTACAGGTCTTTATCGCCTACGCTTTGAGACGTAGTGAGCACTGGTGGGTTTGAGTCACGCTGCAATTACACCGTGTCTATGCCACTGTGGTGAGTCTCTTCGCCGCATTCTGGCGAGTGTTTTTTTTTTGGGTGTACTTACAAACAGTGGAGAATTAAAGTGAACGGATCGCGTTGGAGTCGGACCTAACAGATGTTGAACGACTTTACTGTAATGGAGAAAATATTTACAGACTTCTTCGATTAGTCTCTTTTTTCGATTCGGTCCATGAAGTCGTAAATCCGTAGAGGAAGAAGTAGAAGAAGCCTTGCTACCACGCGGAGAAATCACAGTTATTGCGGTCGGTGCGACGTTTATTTATGCTCTTGGGGTGGTGGTGGTGGTGCACGTAGGCTTGACGCAGAAGCATAAATCAGCCTCAACACACCATGTCTTCATGGAACTGGCTTTGTGCACAGGGGCGCGATCAGTCTAGAACAGGTCTGGACCTTTATGTTCCAGTCACACTGAATTATAATGTCACAGAGTTCCAAATTTTCCCCCCCACAGTTTGGAGAAGTAGAATGCGTGGGTGTTATGAGTAGGAATCCACATACTTTTGGCCATACATTACATTCATACATTCTTATAATTATAAGAATGGTGCCGAGAGGAATCATAAATTAAGGTTAAGTGAGGTTTAATGTCTATTTATTGCATATTTGACTTCATTTATTTGTCTTTTCTAAATGTTTTGATTGTTGTTATAAATTTTCCCCTCTTTTTTCCGAATTTTCCCCCGATTTTCTCCCCCCAATTTAGTCGTGTCCAATTCCTCCCCGTCACTAGGGGGCTCCCACATTAAGGCTTCTACTGCCACTCAGTCGAGAGGGCCGCAGACCGCCCACGTGTTTCCTCCGACCCACGTTACGTCACCGACCATCTTTTCGAACTGCTCGCTCACGCATCGTTGGGGGCGGCGTAACACACTCGGAGGACAGCGCTATCCGCTCCCTCCGCCTGCGTGAGCTCACAGACACCCCTGATTGGCTTGTAGAGCCGTGATTAATGTGGGAGCGCTAAATACCTCTCATCCCTCGCCTCTGAGAGAGCTCGACCAATCAGCTCTCTCTAGGCCTCCGGCTGTGAGAGGTTTCAGCATCACCCGGGAATCGAACCAGCGATCTCCGGGTGATAGGGCGAGCACTTTACCACTGCGCCACTCGGAGGCCCTTTCCTGTGAATTTTTAACCCACTTTCACAGACGCAGTGTTCTTCTCAGCTAGGTAGGTAGCTATTTTAGTGTTTCGTCTACAACGCTGAATATTTCTACAAATTTCTTTTTGTTCATATAAAATTATTTTTTCCGATCTTTGACTCAATTCCATGTGCTATTCTACAGTATACAGTGTACCACTTTTGTATTTTCTTGTCGTACCATCACTCAAGCTTCTTGGATAAATCGTCATTGTTCAGGAATACCTATAAATGAGGAGGTAATCTCTTTTTTTAATTTTTTTTATTATTCATCCTTAACAAGATGTGCATTTTTCATGATTCACTTAGCATAAGTGCTCGCACCACAAAGATAAGCTAAAAAGCTATAAAGTACTTACAGTACAGCACTTTACCCTTATGACGGTCTGGTTTTAGTTTCAATTATGACAAATTGAACTAATCCTTCTTGCTAGGCATAAATTCCACACCTGAAGTAATTGCTAGACTACTGTTTTCAAAGGTGACCAGGGATCAGATACAGTATGTGGACTGCTCCCAGGCTCTAAAACTGCATTGACACTTTTGTCCCAAACTCAAGGCTCAATTGACGCAAGTGTCAAAATTAACTAAAATAATTGTGATTTTATTTGGGTTGATAAAATGTCCTCTTTCACACCCATATTACACCATGTCCCATTCATCCCAATGAGTCCACTTTAGGAGACTGTGCTATCTGTGTCTCACCTGGAGACAGTATAATCTAAAGGACAAAGACAGATATGACATACTCGGTCAACCCAAGACCTGAGAAAGCAAATAAGTACTTTTACCAGAATAGGGAAAGTGTTGATAAGAAAATTGATTGGCTCCTGGAGTCGGTGGGAGGAGGTGGCTGAAATGTTAACTGATAGTATAAAGAGGTTCCTGTTTGGGGGATGGATTGGTGTCAGAGTGCTAAGGCTGAGAAAATGTTTGCATTCCTTGGCTGATACCAACTGCTTTTGGGGTTTGACTTGTTTTTCTAAACTCCTTTCCAGCTGTGCTTTTATATTTTTCCAATTTAATACATTCCATGAATCATGTATTTTCAAGCACCATAAAAAACTCTTCATGTCATTTTTTTAAACAGTTTTTTTCACCTCTATGGACTCATTTTGTTTTGGAATTTCGTACATTTTAAAGTTATTACACTGTTTCTAGGGGAATTCATCAAGAACCATACAACAGATTTTCCCCTTTAGAAACGATTTAAGAAGGTAAAACCTCTAAAA
The DNA here is from genome assembly GCA_030014275.1 of Clariallabes melas. Classification (NCBI taxonomy): domain Eukaryota; kingdom Metazoa; phylum Chordata; class Actinopteri; order Siluriformes; family Clariidae; genus Clariallabes; species Clariallabes melas. The sequence goes on along the minus strand of JAQMYI010000002.1, from coordinate 28,990,269 downwards.
GTTCGAACAATAAAACTATAATTCTATTTAAAAAAAAACTATTATTATATATTATATATTGCAATCTATAGTCCAATTCCATTCCATTCAATTTTATTTTTATAGTGTGTTTAAGAATGCACATTATCACAAGGCAGCTTTACAGAAATAACAATTCTGAATATGAATTTAAAAGCGTATAAATTTATCAGTTTGCCCTTGACAAGGTCAACCGTGGCAAGGAAAAATTCCCAGAGATGACATGAGAAGAAACCAAGAAACCAACATAAGAAAATGTGTTTAATTTAATGTGAAGTCCACTTTGTTTAAGTTACCAAGTATTCACTGATGGAGGTTTGGGTAGAAAACCGGTTCGGACAGTTTAAGACAGATTTTCAAATCAAATTGAGGATGAAGTGAGAGTAAAAACGACCTTTATTTCTATATTTCTGTGTATGTATTGAGTTCCCCCAGACACATTCATCTCTTCCGCAAGTTAGGCGATAAATTATCCATCAATATTAAAGAATCAGATTTTCCACTTGTTGAATGTTCATGGGAACGACTGCAGAAGGCTCCAAGCCACCTCAGCTGGGTTCATCATTCACAGACATGCTGCCTTTTTTAAAACATGTACACCATTCCAATGTTTTACTGTTGCTAACAGTCTCATCACTGTACTGTACTTAATTAAAGTCTTCTGTAATGTCAATCATTTTTTTTGTCTTCATTCACAAGAAAATGTCATCACAAGTCCAGGTTTGACCTGAACGCCTCTCATGCAAACCTGGCAATCATATAATCAGTTTGCTAGTAGAGTATTACTAAGATAAGATTAGTTTGGTGTCCTACATGGAACAATCGAAATTGCACCGAGGGAATCTAACTGTACCAGCAACCTAGATTCCAGTTATCTAAGATGGCTGCCTCCATTATTTCACAGCATTGATCCACAGCATAAAGTTTTGTTTGTGTTTATAGAAGACAGGAAGTCACACTGTGATCTAAACCACATTGGCGAGTCTGTGTGACATTACTGCATAACTGGATGTGGTTTGAGGCAGATATTTAGAAAAAAGATCTGGGGAGAGATAGACGTCCATGACTTATTCGCTACAGTCACAACTCCAGCTCCAAATTAAAGAGGCAAACATTTCGATCTGATCGAGCACATTTGGGCTAGGTGTGTAACTCAGACTTTCACCAAACTATTTCGTTTGCAAATATTGAGGGTATGTAGATAAAGAATGTCTTTTGATAATCACTACCAGACTCTGTTTAATGACTTTCTAACATACTGATTATTATTCCACATATTTCATGCACAGAATATTGAGTGTGTGTATTTGTGTGTGTGCGTGTGCATGCATGTGTGTGTGTGTGTAGTCGATGTGCATTTGTGCCAGATGATTTGAGGCAATGCTCAAGTACAGGTGTATACACACACAACATGTACAGTACACATATAGACTCATATTGTATATATACAATAGAGAGGGAGAGAGAGAGAGATTATATCACATGATAGGAAACCTGCTCTAAAGCCTGAGGTCTGATTGGCTGTCAGTCTCTCAGTTACTCACACATACACTACAGACCATTCTCACAGGTAAAAACTGTGGGATTAAACCTAAATTGCCGCTAAGCAATTATTCTTCCCATGTTCTTCAGGTCCACACACATACACACAACCACACTCAGACTCAGACACACACACATGCACGCACACACACACACACACACACACACACCACAAACTCTCATCCCTATGCATCCACGCTGCATCCCAAAGTCTAGACCGCATCAGTCGGCTCCCCTGTTGTTGAAAACTATTGAATTTTTAATACAGCTAGAAAATGTATTAAGTGTTTAAAGATTTCATTCAGTTTGTCCTCTCTAATTTTCAGTAGCTAAAAATCTCTGCACTCATCCAAAAGATAGTTTTAACCTTTTGCTGGTTTTGAAATTTGTGGCTTAGTGGTGTGCAATATGGCCTCGCACCTCCAGGTTTCACATTGGATCATTTGATTTCCATTCAGAAACTCAGAGCCTTAACTGTCTGTCCCATTGTAGTGTATAGTATTAAATAGCATTAATTATCACCCAAATGAGGATGAATCTGGTTCTTCTCAAGGTTTCCCCCTATTGAGGGAGTTTTTCCTTGCCACCATCGCCCTCGACTTGCACATCAGGGACAATGTGATCATTTTGATTCATATAAATTTCCTCACACTTTTCAAACTCATTTCCATAATTAATTTATATATAAAATTAAATGGATTAATTACCTGCCTTAACAATGACGTGAATGCAAGCTCATGAGAGAAAGACAAATGTGTGTGTGTGTGTTTTATATCAGGTGAGTTACCTGGAGAAGAAGGTGACGGAGCTGGAGAACGACAGCTTGGCAAACGGAGATCTGAAGTCTAAACTGAAGCAGGATAACACACAGCTGGTTCACAGGTACATCGATCATGGCGTGGAATATAAAATCATCATACTGTACGTCTTCAGCATACAGTATTACTAAATGTGACAGCAGGAATCATAATGCTGCACTTAGCCAAAGTTTTGTGCTAATTACATTAACAAGAATCCACATCGAAGAATGCTTCTGGTGCAATTTCTTTTGACACCTTTGAAGTTCCTGAATTGAATAACGATGCTACTCAATATGGCTGATTCCGTGCCAGCCCTCGATGACTGTAATTACGCTGAGTAATTGTAGTCGTTTCAATTTTTTCCATAGTAATTTAACGAGAGATCTAAGGGGAAATGTTGACATTTAAAGCAGTTTTGTCTCAGTTCGCATCATTACGTCTGTCATTGTCAGGATAGAAGATGAGCTAGTTAGCCATAATTGTTAGCTATAGCTATTGATTGGCTATTTTATGTTCATAAGCTTTATTTTACAGTTGCCTAGCAACAGCGTTAGCTAAGGTAATCATAAAAACTAACACAGAAACCAGATTTATGAGGAAGTCACAATCTTATGAATACACATACTGTACCACAGAGTGCAATACAGTGTGTGTGTGTGTGTGTGTGTGCGTGCAGAGTACATGAACTGGAGGAGCAGATTAAGGACCAGGAGACTCGAGCAGAGCAAAGTTTGGAGGAGGAGCTGAAGAGACACCGAGAGGTTTACAGCAAGATGGAGAAAGACAAGAGCAATCAAATAGAGCTCCTCTCTAACAGGTACACACACACACACACAAACACACACATACACACACATACACACACACCAGGATCGTATAGTCCTGCGTCTAGTCTTTGTATGCTGATACTGAAACAAGACCCGATTTCAATAATTTGCCATCTTTAGACTGGTTTCTGTGTTCCTTTATATACGGGTATATTTTGCATTAGCGTAAAACTACAAGGGGTGTTCAAGTCAAACCAGGACTTAATAAAAGCAAAATAAAATCACACCATTATAAGAGTAAAAACTCTCTTTATTTGTCCATATAATCAACTGCTACACTAATGCACTTATCCCAGCGTTTCACTAGTGCTTGGATGCCATCAAGGTAGAAAGATTTCTCAGTACGCCGGAGCGTTGATCGGACCGCCAGCTTCACTTTTGAAACAATGTCCTCCCCTTGTGGCTCAAGCATGTGGAAAAGGCTTGGAGTGAGGTCATGACTGGACGGGGGATGTTACAGTAACTCCCAGCTTAGTTCCTTTAATGTGCAATAGATGCTGGTGAATTATTGTGTGTACAGTTCCCAACAGAACTTATCCATCGATTTTCAAGGACGAGGCGTTCCACTCACTGGATGTTCACAGGAACAACTGTTCATCTGTAAAGTCATTTTTTCCCCCCTTCATTAATGAAATATTTAATTACAAGTCCTGGTTTGACCTGAACACCTCTCATAATTTTCCTAGGAAGGAGTGTAATTCCTACATGCATACCTTTGTAAGCTAATGTCATAGTATATATTGCATTAAGATGGCAGAGAGCAGATTAAATGTCAACAGTCATGTTGTTTATTAGAATATAATCTTTTTTATTTTACTCACTCATAAGGCTTTATCCTGTGTACAGGGTCGCAGAGTTATATTATATTATATTATATTAATGCAGTCCTCCCAAATGCAAATACTTTATGCCATTTTTTCATGAAAATGAATTCCCAGATTACAGCAGCTAGAGGAAGAGAACTCTGAGATGAAGGTGAACGTTTGCCGATTAAAGTCTCAAACTGAGAAACTGGACCAGGTGAGTGTCATCATCACTCTCCTTATCCCTGTCAATGTGAATGCAACTTCTTCATTACCAGCACTGTAGTTATGATCATGAAACAGTTTATTATGTTCATGACCAGCATCTTCAGAACATTTTCAGAATTTTAGAATAATGAACACGATCTCTTCCTCCTTCTTGTTCTTCTTGTTCTTCTTCTCCTTCATCATGTTGCAGGAGAAGCAGCGCATGACTGACAAGCTAGAAGACACAAGTCTGCGTCTAAAGGATGAAATGGATCTGTATAGGAAGATGATGGACAAACTGTGGCAGAACAGACACGAATTCCAGAAAGAACGAGAAGCCATGCAGGAAGTGAGACTCTGCTCTTTAATCCCTCAGTTATCACATTATTATGCTCAGTCTCCAATCTCTGTTGTCCAGCAGTCCATTTTTGAAAAGAGATACAAACATAAGTGCATGAGACATCCTTATCAGATTTTGTGGTCATCATTTTTATTGAAAAATGAAAAGCCTGTGTTTAGAATGGCAGTGCCACAGTTTAGGCTGGAGACTTATTTACACTGATCCATACTTCATATTTCTATACTGTATATGGCATGAGTTGTGACATCACGGTCTTTTAATGCCGTTGATTACAATAGTGATACCACAGCGTACAGGAGTTTAACTTTCCAATCAAAAGGTGATGATTTATTCTGTATATAGCAGCACGGATCTGAATATATCCTCTGTTTTTTGTGCATCGATCATTTTTCTCTCATGTGTATGTAGTTGATAGAGGACCTGCGTCGGGAGCTGGAGCATTTGCAGATGTTTAAGTTAGAAACGGAGAAACCTGGGCGTGGACGAAACTCCTTGTCTGAATTCAGCTCTAGAGCACGTGAGATCGAGCTCGAGCACGAAGTGAAACGCCTGCGGCAGGTATAAAAACTCTTTACTATGTCAGGTTGCATTATCATTGCAATGTGGAGAAAAACCTTATGTTGCCTATCACATAGGATGATATTCTGCCCTTTATATCACCTAATATATATTTTTTTCTCTCCAAACAGGAAAACCATAAACTGCGGGACCAGAACGATGATCTGAACGGACAGATTCTCAGTATCAGTCTGTACGAGGCTAAAAACCTGTTCGCTTGCCACACTAAAGCTCAAAGTCTGGCCACGGAGATCGACAACGCATCGAGAGACGAGGTGAGACAAAACATTCATACAGTTAAGGAGACAGATAACGCATCAGAAACAAAGATAAAGAGGCTTGTATGAGGATATCTGGTTCTCATGGTCATAGGTAGCATTGTTGTTTTGAAACAAAAGTCATTCACTAGACATTCTAGACATCTCTTTGCTCATCCTCTGTTGTGAGAACATCTGAGATGTTTAAGTGCTGTTATACTGTTAGCATTTGAGCAATCACTGCAATCCACATCTGCGATCAACACTTTGCTCCTGCTGGCAGAAGATCAAGATTAAATCACTATCAGGTATCCAGGGCTCTGCTGTGTGCTTGGTGCATCCCTTAAAATAGACATGATCAAGAAGTCCTGTTGATGTGTTCCAGCATGTCTTAAAATGGCTGATGTACTGTACAACTTCTTCTTAAAATGGACGGCCTTCTAGTAGGAACACTTAACTCAGTTCAAAAAGACTTGATGATAAGAGCAGCATCTACAGTACTGAGATTATTCACTGAAGAAAAGGTGAATTTGGGGTATAAATGGGGCTTTTGGTGAATATACTTACAGTGTCCACAGGGAACCATCCAGATCAGATCACTGACACATACTGTGTGGTCCAAAAGTTTGAAACCATACAAAACTGGAAATAAACAGTTCACTCACATTATAGTCGACACTGTCATCTGTAATTAAATATTTGTATTAAATGTTCACTACTGATCTCAGACTTTTAGACTCCAATGTAGGTTTGAACATTTATAATAAACTTGTTAGACCATTATGAGAATTTATGAGAATTCTTTGGGACAACTGATTGAAGTGTTTAGGACGAAATTGGAACCATGGCTCCTAAATCATTCAAATGAATTCATTCATCGATCACCATTCAACTTTTTCAACAAGACCTAGTGAGAGCAAAGGCAGGAGGAACATTGCCCACTAGTGGCTGAAACATCTCACTTCACTGTGTCTAATATAGGTCCAATTAAACTATTTCTTGTGCGAAATGATACACACTCTGGTTGTGGAATTGATTTCAATTAAAATATACAAATACATAATTTTTCGACATAATCTCCTTGCTTTTCAATACACTTTGTCCATCTGTCAACAAGCTTTAGTATTCCCTCGGTAAAAAATGCATTAGGCTGAGCGACGAGCCACAAATGCAATGCCGTCTTCAATTCTTAATTAGAAGTACATCTTCACCCTTGTAGGGCTACCTTCAGGGGACCAAACAGGCGAAAGTCCGATGTACCTCAAAACGAAGATTTTGCTGTGTCCACAGTATTGGGCAGAAGTGTGCGGACGTGCATTGTCATAAGTGATGGGAAGTTCGGATCATTTTACCGGCTCGGATCTTTGAGTCTCATTCAACATCTACTACTTAAGCAAACGTTGATCACACAACAAAAAACACAAAAACATACAGTTATGTTAAAGAAAAAGAAAAGATTCATTCATTTGGCGATTCTCGGTTTTGAGTAGCTCGTTCATCTCAGGTTAAGCTTATAGGGCTCTCACGTGAGAGCGACTTAGGAAACCCGGAGACTCAAAACAAATGAACTCATTTCTGTACAGAACCTATGATATTCGGCATGAGCAACTGAACGAATCATTCCCAGAGACGACTCGTTCTTCCCAAGTCACACTTATGATTTATTCAAAATTAACGAATCATTCAAGAACGACCCATCACTAGTTGTTATGCAAGATCACGACGTCATTGGATAGCAGCTCAGTGCGTTTAATACAAAGTTTAGACTTCCGCTCTTCAATAAGCATCTAAGTTGATTGTTGAACCTTTTTCCTGATAATGTTCCAATACTTGTCCTTGGGAATCCCAGTAAACAGCATAAATTTTCCAGCTGATGGTTGACTTTTGAACCGTTCCATACCATCAACTCGTAGTGATGAATCCATGTCTCATCACCAATAATGATTGTGTTTAAGAAACATTTACCTTCCGTAGAGTTTTAGTACAAATTTTGTTTGCAGATATCCAAACGCTTCTGTTTATGCTCTTCCGTACATTATGACCCGCATTATGGTGATAACGTAACATGATCTTCTGTGTGGTAGTACCACTGTTGGCTGCTAGTGGCTCTCTGTATTGATCTCCATTCAGAACGGCATTGGCTCTGTAATCTGCTCCGGAATTAATGTTCATTAATCTGGCTTGTGAGCCTTTTTTAATGCAATGAAATTCTTTGCGGCCGTGCTCAAGTGGTATTTTTGTAGACATGAATAATTGTCACGGGTTATAGTAAAAAAAATATGCAATAAAATCTGATTATTATCCTTATTATGTTTTACCTGAGAGCTCAAAAATTAATTTATTACAAAACTGCATGACACAAAAAAAGTGTTGATACGTATCTGTACTTATACATTTTTCGCCCTGCAGTTGGTCGAGGCTCTGAAGGAACAAGAGGAAATCAACTTCCGCCTCCGACAGTACATGGACAAGATCATCCTGGCTATACTGGACCACAATCCTTCCATCCTGGAAATCAAGCACTAGACCTATCCTGCAGAAGTAAAGTTTGGCATTTTGTGCCACCTTGTGGTGGGGTAGTGAGGCGCAGCAACATTTTCTTAATCAGGAGATATAAAACTGATGAGATATAAAAACAAGTGATACATCTAGAATATAATGTAAAAGTCAATAGTGCATACACACACTCCGCTTGGGTCAGTTGCTTTAGTTATCTAACAGTGCTACATGATGTTAATCTTTACTAAAATCAGTCCAGGATGGTTAGTTGTTATTGGCTGAAATCAGCAGAAACAAGAAAGCATAAGACAAATAGCACTTTGCTAACCACATAGCACCTTCACCAATGTTTGTACCAGAACCACCCTCTGCCTTTTTTTTTTCCAATTAAATTTATTAATATTAAACACTTAAAAGACAATGCCATTCTCATAATGACTGAGAGGCAATAACTATCGCCTGCCTCTTACTGCCATCTGATTTTCTACTGTGTCAGCCTGCACAGGTGTGTGTAGTTTCAAAATAATCCCTGTACATCAAATCATAGTCTTGCTGTATAATATTAAGTGTACCTCTACAACTCTGAAATATGTCGCAGCAGAAATATGATTTATCTATTGCTGTTTTGAGGTTTTTAAGAGATGTAAAATCTGTTGTATAATGTATAGACATAAATCTGCTCCTATTGGGGGGAAAAATGCTGAAACAGCACTGGCTTTACGTATTAGTGTAGAGGAATGTACTGAGCCATAATCAGCTATTATTATTATTATTATTATTATTATTATTAGACAGAATTCTTTTCCATGTTACA
>JAQMYI010000002.1:28938214-28950759 GCA_030014275.1 Clariallabes melas | reverse complement strand
AACGTGATTTATCCCTTTCTGCGTGTCTAGGTTAATGTTGACAGCACGATTTTTAATTTTTTTTTAAGTGGATTAAATTATTGGTGAGGACATTTCAATGGTCCGAGGATATTGGTGGGGACACATCCCCTCCGTCCACCCTAAATCTACGCCCCTGACTGTAGGGGCCGTGGAGACCTTCACCATTTCTATTACTGTGGTGTAAATAACCATGACTCCTGCATGTCTTTGGACAGTGGGAGGAAACCGGAGTACCCGGAGGAAACCCCTAAGGTGGGAATCGAACCCGGACTCTGGATGTACGAGGAGGCAGTGCTAACCACTACGCCACTTTAGCTCCTTTTTAAAAATAAATTTCAAGATTTTCATAAAACTTACTACAAAAGCAGAAAGCATTTTAATTTTTCCTTATTATTGTCCATATTTTGTGATCAGAGTTAATGATGTTGTACAGAGTTTGGGCTCAGCAGATGAGTAGATTGTAGCTGACTGTAATTTCTGTAAGTTCCTGTATGTGACCACAGGGGGGCAGCAGAGCTCCATTTAAAACCAGGATGCTGTACAGTAGGATATGAAAATGTGGATTATGAAAATGTGTCAATGAATGACTTGAAATTAAAGAGAATATTTAATATAAATAAACATGTCGATAAAAAGGAAATAAAAATACCTTTTTTGTGTTGCGTGCATTTTTTATTATTTTTTTTTACTGCATCAAGACAACAAGATAAGTTCACAGAGCAGAAAGTGATTCCTTTACATACTGCATATAATATAAAATAAAAAAAAACGTGTGGTTTTGTGGATTATGAGTGTATCTGGGATCGTGCATTTTTAAACCCACGAGCCGACTGAAAGAGCATGTCTGTACATAAAAGGAAGTGAAGTGTATGTGGACGAGATTGAAACCATGTGATGATGATGCTTATGATGATGCCGTGTGTGTGTGTGTGTGTGTGTGTGTTTACATAACGTGTGAACTATTCGTGTGAAAACTCCTGACCTTCCGCTTGAGAGGGGATCGGCTCTTTTTCTCGTTAGCCGCGGAGCTGCGCGGTGAAGATGAATGGCTTCATTAGGCCAGGCATTCCGCGCTAGCTCGTTTTAATTAGAACAAACAAACGGAGTTGAATCGGCGAGGCCGCGCGCTGGAGCCACCTGTCACTTTAGCCTTTGAAATAGCGCCGGGTTTGACCTGCTGGAATTGACTCATGGTGGTCCTTTTTCCACCCTGTTTCCTCCAAACCTACACACACATACACACACACACACACACACACACACACACACACATCGTAGCAGGATGTTTAATTTCATAATTGGTGTACATTTGTAACTTTTATGTATTTTAAGGCGCAGTATCTGTATTTCAAATTCAAACAAAATTCCTAAAAAAATTATTTTGCCCATTTATGGCGGAAACAATGGGGTTTTGTGTTAATGCATTAAATACAGTAACATAAGGTATATATTTTTTTAATTGTTCTGCCGCTGAATCCTCAATTCTAATTGGTTAATTTTCCATAAACAAATCTCCAAGGATCGTTTCAGACTATCGAGTGTGAAAGTGTCGGTTCTTCGAGAGCCAGCGTACAAGCTTGTCCGTACAGTACGTCTTCAGGTCGGAGGAGTTCACGTGGTGCGTTTTTCTCAGTAACACGGTGGCGGGTGCGTGTCTTGGTGTGTCTTCAAGAGAAGGAGAAAGGAGAAGCTGGCGAGGGAAGATGCTGGGTGTAGCTGCTGTAACATAAACGTTAACAGGAACTAACCTGTTTCGTGGACGTTTCGCAACTTTAAATGTAAACGAATCCTTTGAAAAGTTGTTTTCTTTAAACAGGCGAAAGTAGACGTACATGTTCACGATTATGTGCCGAATAACAAGAGAGTAAAACCTCCCTTTATTTCTCTGTATACACTAATGCACTTCTCCCAGTGTGTCACTAGTGGTTGGACACCATCAAGGTAGAAAGTTCTCTCAGTAAGCCGGAGCCGTGATCTGAAACGCCGGCCTCCCAGGAACTCCATTAATGACCCAAACATGTGGAGGTCAGGACTGTACGGGGCGATGTGATGAGAACTCCGAGCCGAGTTCCTGTAACGTGGTGGTGTGTACAGGGTGTACCCCACCTCGTGACCTAATACAGGATCAAACGGTATAGACGATGAGTGAGATTGTTTTGTCTAGCAATCTACATTAGTCTAGGATCATTTATATTGAAACACTTTTAAAAATTAAAGATAACTTGCGTTATAACAGTAAAGAACTCTCTCTCTGTCTCTGTCTCTCGTCTCTCGGCCCTTGCTGTTTATCACCATCCCCCCCCACCCCCACCCCTTCTCGTCGATGACATCACGGCATTTCTTCGCCGCAGCTCCTTACGTCTACCCGCGCGCCAGCGGCGGTGCTGTAAAAAGCAACCATTGTACCAGAGCAGGACGTTGCTAAAGCCCGGCTTGTTTTTGCTGCCTCGCTACATCAGAAACGACCCTGAAACCAGAGCGGGGAGCAAAAGTGCACCCAACTGAGTAATTAGAGCGATCCCGAGATCGTACGCGCAGGCCAGTTGTAAGAGCCTCCACCGCTGTAAACCCCACGCCGATTCCGGGAGTGCAGTGGAGCTCTTCCTCTCTGGTGCCTGGAGTCTGGTAGCGGCACCGGCGCACGTCGGGTCCGATGCGGCTGAGAGCGAGAGGCCTTTAACGCGTTGTAAGTCGAGTGGAAATCCGCAGGCATTAGAGAATCCCTGCAGCCATCACACGCCTGAGTTGTGCAGCGATTTTCTGCCGGTTGGCATCTGGAATCCAGCTCTCTCTCTCTCTCTCTCCCTGGGACGAGCGGGATTTTTTAAACGGGAGGCTAAAACGTTTATCAGTTAGACTTTTTCAATGCGATCTAATCAGATCACGGATCAAATCTAGTGGGCGTGTCACTTTGTGTAATCATCTGACACACCTGTCGAGAGTATGCTGCATGAATTCATGATCCCGAACCCAGGCCTCTTTATACTATTGCGCGCGGTTCGGCTAAATGCTAAAAGCTTTGTTATAACTCCCGGCTGTTTTAGTCGCTATTTATCCAAATCTTGAAATATTCTCAGCTCGAATTTTTTTTTTTTCAATTCCTGAGTCATTTATTATTTTGCAATGAAAGAATTGAGGGTTTTATGGTTTTGCGCCGGCCGTCAGCCAGCCGCTCTGTCTGGACGACGCAGGACCTGTTGGGCGAACTGTACTCGTTTTGTTACTCAGCTGTTTTTGCAGGCTTGCTGAAAGCAATGAGCTCACGCAAACATCTCGAGCCTGGGGTCGCCTCGCTCGCACCCCTACCCGCTCTGCGCCAATCACCCGGTCGTGCTCGCTTTTGCATCTACGCCGCAGACTGGACTGGATCGCTCGGCCTGATCGATCCAGACGTTTTTGGAAATCTGTAACCCCAGGTCCGTGCGCTTTGTCCATTATTTATCACACACACCCTAAAGTTCTCAGGTGTGAGAAAGGAGGCGGGGGAACAACAACAGCAGGCTTTGTTGGTTGCGCCGTAGATCTCGCACACACACACGCACACACACACACACACACACACACACACACAGTTAATATCGACTTTTCCCACTGCCTGTGCCAGGAGTCTGAAGTCATTTAATGAAGTGGCGCTGAGTTTGGAAGGGACCAGTGTGCTGCTCGCCGCTGACCGAATGGAAAAGCGTCTGCTGAGTGTAGCAGTGCAGGGGAACAGTGATAGCCAGTCACCGTCCATAAGAACGCTATTGAGATCCAGAAGCCGAAGTTTCACCGCTTCGACCGCGCAGTCGGTCAGCGAGCCGGGTGCTGCGCGGTCCACCGCGGCGGCCGTCGTCGCTCGAGAGCTTTAGCGCTACTCAAACCTGATCTCTTCTGTCTTCTGCATCTGCTGCAGCGTGGGTGTAGTTACAGACATGAACTTTGCCACACTTTCCTGTACTGCGAAAAGAAGAAGAAACCTCGTCACACACCAACACGTTTCTGATGGAAGGCTAAGAACGAACGGCTGCTGAATTCCAGCGATAGATATTTAAAACATGCAAGAGCAGGTCGCGGCAGGTAGCACTCCCTTCTCGCCAAGGGTGGAACGGTACACAAAAGTCACGGTTATTCGTGGTCCGTGCGGTTTGGAGTAAGGCCAAGGCGGGGAAGGAGATATGATATGCGAGATGATATTTCTTTTCATTGATTATGAATAAAACTTCTAACATGTGATCCTGTGTAACCTTGTGAGCAGCGGCAAATTGCACACAGTTCCATGAATACAGACTGTATTCACTTGGATCATGACACACACACACACACACACACACACACACACACACACACACCGAAGAGAACGTCCTGCACTGAAAAGTAGGAATTTGTAAACACGTCCCATTGCACTCTTACCTCTGCGCTTCAGTGTGTGAATAGTTTAGAGCACGCCACCTGTAGGATTATATATGAACTGCAACATTTTAACTCCCTCGCATGCAAAACTACTGTGTAGATGATTTTGGACTTGGTGTTGTGAAGCCTGAACTGCAACATAAAAGAATCGTGATGCATCACTGACATCGCTTTGTTTTTTCTTCTTCCGTTAATATCTGGTTTCTTCTGTTTTTTTGTTTGTTTGTTTTTTCCGTTTGGATTGTTTTAGATTGGATTAGATTAGATTAGATTGGATTAGATTGGATTGGATTAGATTGGATTAGATTAGATTGGATTAGATTAGATTAGATTAGATTAGAGTAGATTAGATTAGATTAGATTGGATTAGATTAGATTGGATTGTATTAGATTGGATTGTATTAGATTAGATTAGATTGGATTGGATTAGATTAGATTGGATTGGATTAGATTAGATTAGATTAGATTGGATTGTATTAGATTGGATTGTATTAGATTGTATTAGATTAGATTGGATTAGATTGGATTGGATTAGATTTTACTTCATCATCATTGTGCAATATGCAGGTATAAAAAAAAATTTATGCAATTCCAGTTGAATTTGAATCGAGTGTTCAAGTTCATCAATCAAAGTATGAACTGGTCAGTTAATATCCAAACTAAATTAGGTTGCATCCAGTTTGATAAGTGAGGCTTAATGTTCTCGAATGTGGAGGAACATACATGATGTCAGTAGATTGAATTTGAAACATGTTCATTGATTGTATTTTGAATCTTCAGTATGAGGTCGGTGTTGTTCTTCTGGTGGAACCATAGCTCAGGGGGTACTGGTGGTTTACGTTACATCTCCAAATCCATGTCATCCATCCGTCCAACTTTGATCATCCCTTCTTTGTGTCTTCTTCTTTTTCAGCATTTATCACATCTCTAATCAACCCCAAATCTCCTTCCTCCACATACTTGAGTGTCATCTTTGAGCTGTCTTCGCTCTGGGAGTGGTGCGAGCCCCTGTCGAGATGAGACTCCTCCGTCCGCCCCTCTCAGAGGACGCCTTGTTCTCGTCAGTGCCCTAAGCCGCTCCTCAAATCCGCACACACAATGCGAGTTCTGTGCGGCTGCAGATTTTCAGAGATACGCTGGGACACATCTCGCAGGACGTCGGCCCGCGCCGGCCTCAGATCTGGCCCGATCGGCGCATCGCTAATGATCTAAAAACAGTAGAACACGTCCCAGATCGCCTCCCTTTCTCGGAGACGTTGTCGTAAATACGGTTTTAATGAGGTCGCGGAAAGTTGATTTTGTGCAATCCTGGCATCAGTAGCGCGAGTTCAGCGGAGCCACTCGCCCCAGTAGCCACAGGCAGTGTGGTGTCCTAGTGGCCTGGTATACATCTCACGACCTTGTTGCACTGAGCTGGGTTTTACCAAGAAAGATCACCGATTGCAAAGGCCTGTTCGCTTTTTAAAAGCTCTGAGCAGGAAGCGTGCCAGGGGTTCATTGTGCTGATTCATGCAGCGTCGATCCAACATTGACAAACTAGTGGAAACATGAGTGGTGATCCAAACTGTGCTTCCAAACTTGGTCCATTTGAGTAGAACCCATGTGCTTTTTGTTGTTTTTTTTAATTCATTCATTTATTTATTTTAACCCGTCATCATAATTCTAATCATGGATGGAGCTTTACACAAGCATTTAATAATTTTTTTTTTCTTTTACATTTATGGTATTTGGCAGATGCTCTTATCCGGAGAGACTTACATTTATGCCATTACGCATGTGAGCGGTTGAGGGTTAAGGGACTTGCTCAAGGCCCCAACAGTGGCAGTTTGGTGGTGCTGGGATTTAAACCCAGGACCTTCCACTCAGTAGTCCAACACCATAACCACTGAGCTGAGGCTTTGACCAATTACTCGACCAAAAGTATTCACTCTTCTCGAATTCACACTGAGCGACTGGACAAACCTGTCCACCACAGCGTATATATGTGCGTATATTTCTACACCCTGGGAACTATTACAGCAAAAACCGAAATCTACAACTGGGGCGATAAAATTTTTCATTATTTCATGATGTGTACACGATGTGCATCATGATCTACGGCTCCGGCGTACTGAGAGAACTCTCTACCTTGATGGTGTCCAAGCGCTAGTGAAACACTGGAATAAGTGCATTAGTGTAGCAAGAGATTATATATATATTAAAAAAAAAAATCCAATCAAGAAACTAAACTGCAACTCTGAAAAGGAAGAAATGATTTGTAAGGATTTAAAATATTACATATAATATTGTTGGTCTCCGGCGCTGACGTACGCAGCTAAGCAGCCATGGGATACGTGTTCCACGTCAGCACGTGTAAACCCATCGGTCGCCGTCGGCCCCAGACGCAGGTGACATGGAGTCGCTCCTGGAGTGACATATCATGTGCAACGTGAACATGATCCTCCATGGGTGGCGTGTGTATTTGCACAAGGCCCCTGATTGATAAATAAAAGCTCCGGTCATGCAGGATACGCTGTGCAGACGCGGCGACGCGTAACAAATAAAGAACAAACTCGTTCAGTGTCCTGGCGTGACTCTTTCCAGCCTGTCACTGCTGTCACACTGGCAAAAAAAAAAAAAGACGATTATGCTAATGAGTCCGCGCAGGAGCCAGCGTGGGCCGTTGCTACGGAGACCGGTCCTGTCGCGTTTGGAGTGATGGATGAGGGCGAGCGATGAATCGTCCCTGATGGGGACGGCGTGTGAGTCTCAGCCAGGCCGTAGGACCGATTCGACGTCTGTCGTCCGGTTGTTGTCCGGTCTCGGGTAGTGTTGTGAGATTTAGCAGGGAGTCGAAAGATCCTTGAAGCGTCGGTGTGAAATCTCACAGAGGTTGATGATGGAGTGTGTGCTTCTGTCTCGGATTTGACATTTAATATAATATTAGTGATCAGATTTTTAAAAATTCTTTAAGTGATGTATATGGTTAACAAAATTGAATTGTGCAGGGTTTCAATTTCAAGGCACAAACAGCAACACAAATTTTTTTTTATAATAAGGCTGGAGGATAATCGCTGAAATTCTAACCAATAATTCTGTAAGTTAATCGGATATACAGTGGAACCTCGGCGTACGAATCAGCTCCCTTATCAATTTACACCTTAAGAATTGAAAGTTTGCATGCAATTTGCATCGGCATACAAAGCATTTTCAAATGAACCGAACTGAAAGTAGCGCGCAGTAGTTTGTGTTTTTTGCATTTTGTACAAGATTTAGTGAAGACACAGCACCATGCGTCCCAAAAAGAAAATCAAGTCCCTTTCAGTTTGGTTTTTAAAACAGCCGGAGCCGAGCGGAATCATGAATCGAGGTTAAGTGAGGTTTAATGTCTATTTATTTCATATTTCACTTCATTTACATGTCTTTTCTAAATGTTTTGATTGTTTATCTATGCAAAAACATGATTATAGTATTGGAAATTGGTAACATTGGTAATATTTGTGGCCGGCTGGAACGGATTATCTGCATTTACATTATTTCCTATGGGACGACGTGTTTCACAATATGAAATTTCTCAAAGAACTCAAATCTGGAACGGATTAAACTTGTATGCCGAGGTTCTCCTGTATTACTGTATGTATCTACAGTATATAATCAAAGTGTAGTGTATGACAGTGATTGTTTGTATTATTGTACAGAACGTCCCATCTGGAAGTTGGTGACAAGTTACTGTATGCGTCGATTTACAAAGATCAGGCGTTCGACTCGGTGAATGTTCACGACCACGACAGGCTCTGAGCCACCTCGGCCGCGGTCGTCGTACGCGGATGTACGGGCTTCTTTAAAACGTTTGCACCATTTAAATGTTCATCTCCTGTGCTTGAAGTCCCCTGTGTGTTATAATAAGCAAATTAATGCAGATATAAATAATATCAGGTTAGATTATTTGTCTGTTTATTGCAGTTTATGTAGATAACTTACGTTTATTCTGTGAGTTTAGGTTACTCGATCATCTTGCATAACCAAAGCTAAACTACATTTATTAACAAGATATTGCAAAAGGACATTTTACCCCCCATTTTTTTTTCTTCTTCCGTATTTTTTATTTATTTATTTATTTATTTCTCCTTCTGTCCCATCGTGTATTCCTTTAAATTGATAATGTTCTATATTAGTTTAAGGTAAATATAAATATCTAAATCATAATCACGCTTAACTAAATAACTTCTGATTCATTTATGAACTCTTCAAAGCTTTAATTCAACTTTCCAACGTCACTGCCCGGTATGTTGAATTAATTGAAAAAAAGGCAAAAAAAAAAAAAAAACTAAATTATAATGAGTAATTAATCAAAGTTGAAATCGCCAAAACATCATCTCTTGTCAGCTCCGGCTTCGGAAAAGACAAAACATACAGTATATCATGACGTCATGACATCCCATCCATCCATCCGTAACGTTTATTTATTTAGAAACGTGAACTTCTTCGAACTTGCCGTGACGTCTAACTCGGCGTCCGGGAGTAAAAAGGTTTCAGTGTGTTTTTTAGCTTTGAGGAAGCCGCAGTCAGAACGCATTAAGTTAAACTCTCCATGTTTAGGACATGCGCAGCATCATCAGTAATAATTTCTGCCAGTCAGGCCATGGAGCGACCAGAGAAAAAGTCGCTCGAGCCGCCGTGTCCTGCGGGAGGCGCCGACACGGCTTCGGTTGTTCACACCTCCGCGATCTTAAAGCGCCGTGACTGACAGAGAGCGCTTGTGCGGCTCCGGTACCGTAACACACTGACACGACATGTTGTGTCTAAGAGTGTGTGTGTGGGATGGAAAAAAACACACGATGTGCGCCCAGACCAGTTCTCCAGTTTGGTGGTCTCCTTCTGAAGGCTGTTAATTAGTGCAGAATGCGGAGTACGGTCGCACTGCCAGCTGTGATGAAAGAAATGATGAGGTCGGAGGAGGAGGAGGAGGCGGAGAGGGAGACGAATGTGGATAGAGAGAGACGGAGAGATGTAGAGAAAGCTACAGAGATGAACGTTTGCCAGGAGCGGAGAAGCCGAGATGGTTGTGAGAGAGGTTCCAAATGCCCTTGTGGAGACTCGTCTCAATGGCTCTCTTTCCAAAATCAGGATTTTTTGCATTCGCACCATGGCTCGTGATGTGAGGCTGAAATCGGAATCACACACACACACATGCACGCTTTAAAGACAGACAAACAGCTCTGTGTATTGTTTTTTTTTCTTCTTTCAAGTATTTGAAAGTCTGTAATGCTCTACTTACCAAATCTATCATCTAAACACGCTAAACCTTTTTAGGACACTAGACACGATTGATTTGTACCGTCACCAAGAACGATTGCCCCCCCTCACCCCACTGGAACCGCGGGCACATTATTATTTCTCTCCGTACTCGGGTTCACTTGCGTATTTTCACTCTCCGATACAGCAGGTGGCAGTATGCACCTAGTCGGTTTGCAGATGCCATTAAGCACAAAGAGAACAATGAAGTCAGTCTTCGAGCTATGCCTGATGATATTATCAATATTTCGAGATGTGAAAGCGTTCTTAGGTTTTTGTGTCGTCCACATGGTATTGTCTCTACCGCTCTATCATGTATTCAGGGGCGGTGGGGGGTGGGGGGGGTCAATTTGGGAACCCCCGTTAGAATTGTTATCTGCATGTCTATCTGCATGGAGGAAACAGGACTACCCGGAGGAAACCCACCAAGCACGGGGAGAAACATGCAAACTCCATAGACACCAACACCGACCCTTGAGGTGCGAGGCGACAGTGATCATCACAGGATTTTGTTAGCTAACCACTAAAGCATAGTGCATAGTAAAGCATAGTTATTTTGGGGGGAAGAAAAAGGATATTAGAGTGAATTATCAAGTGGTACAGCAAGTGGAGATGAAATCTCATGGGTGCGTCATTTTGCGTAACCATCCGAGATTCAGGGTTAGAAAGAAATCAGCCCCAGGTTCGGCTCTCGCTTCGTCAAATCGTTACTTGTGGACTGCAGGTTGTTCTTAGTTCTACAAGAAAAATAATCCAATAATTTAAACGGCGAATAATCTGACGCGGGTGCCTTTCTGCCAGACAGACCGGGCTTAGAGCTTCTGAATGCCAGCGGCCACATGGAGTCATGTGAAATGTGTGACGGGACTGTACTGTACAATAGGCAGCACACAGGACCCCCCCCCCCCCCCACCTCCAACCCCCACTCACAAACTTTTTTTCTCTAGCACCCACCCACACACACAAACACACACACACACATACACTCTTACACATTCACACACTTTTGCTATGCACGACGGCATTCAGGATTTGTCAGGATGTCTGAGAAACATCAAAGGTGTCTCTCATGTGTAGGCTGTGTTCTGTGTGTGTGTGTGTTCATTTCATTGCAGTTCCTCATGACTGCGATGGACATCTAAACTTTTCATCTCTGTAAAAAAAAAAAAAAAAAAAAAAGACAACGTTTCTCTCGCTCGAGTCTCGATCGTGTCCAACTCCGCAGCCCTGCAGGAGCCGTCTCAGAGCGACTCTCCTGTTTCTGTGTTTGGAAAAATGGCGGGTCTCGTGGCTTCGCTTTCACTCCCTCTAATCCGCGAGATATAAATGACTGCTGGCAGCCGGACAAAGAAGTCTGCTTATATTTAAAGACCATATAAGCTTTTATCGAAAGGACGACTTCTCTCTCTCTCACACACACACACACACACACACACACTCCAAAAGGGCTTAAAGTCATAACAGTGGGGAATTAAGTACATTCACGGGAGCAGAAGAAGAAATATTCTTTCATTTATGTAACAGCACTTCTGCCATCCTGTGGACCTCCACGCTTTAATTGAGGGCAAGGTGATGGAAAAAGGGACGTTATGTCACGCACAGAGTGCAATGTAAAGAACAAGAACCTTCCCTCTGGATGTTCTACCATTGTCTCAGTCCATTGGTAGTTTGGGCCTGATTTACAGACACCTGCGTTCACCATGATTATTCACGTTAAACTAAACTTGCCTTGATATTAGGGCTGTTACTTATCATTCATTAATATATTAATGTTTATATGTAGTATTTTAATCATTAATTAATGAATTGCTATTTGGAATTTAACTGATTTAAAAATGTAATACCTGATGATGTTTGTTTTGCATAATATTTCTCCGCAGCTCATGTAGCTATTGGCTTGTACGCCACAAGAGGGCACACTTGCAGTTGTGCGTAATTTTGGACATTTGACATGAGATCTCCTATTTGTCAAAGTCTGATAACCTGAACAACTTTAGTAAATTTTGTACCTTTGTATATAGATATAAAATCATGAGACACTCATAACACACCGTACATTATAAACTAATTAGCTAACTTTTTTTTCTTTAACTTAACGCTGCATTTGACTTTCAGTAACTGCAACTGCAACATGTTAAGTATATTTTCCTTGTCAAAAGAGCAAACTGTGTTGCAACTGATTTAACCGGTTACGAGATTATCCGATTCAGTTAAATGATTCATCAGGTCGGTTTTCGATTCAGAATCGATTCACACTTTGTAAACTGTTTAGGTTGACTTACAAATGAAATCCAAATATAAACTTTAAAACTGATGAAAATGTAGCTTTTTGCAGAAAATATAACTTCGGCAAATACTCATGGTCTGCGAGATTGTCGCTTCTTCGCATTTTTATGTGTGGTTGGTGCGATACTGCCACCTACTGGGCTGGAGTGTGAAGCAGGAGACAGATGGGAAGAAAAAGTTCACTTGTACAATACGAGACAAGACATTTCAACAGTCAACAACACAAGTTGCGCAGCATTTGAACACTTAGTAGATACTTTTAGCAGTTTTTCATTCCAATTTAAAATCTGTATGAAATAAAGCTGCTGGAGACAAATCTTTATTGGGACAATAAATTTTAGCGCTGTTTAATGGATTTGAAAATCACAGCTCTAAAGAATTACAGCCTCTCACTGAAAGCAGCATTAACGGTCAGTTATAAGTACCCAATGATGCTAAAATTGTGATCTCAACTCTAATATGTTTCATTGTGGATTTATTTTTATAAATTTAGTCCTGTCCAATTCTTTTTTCCCGGATTTTCTCCCCAATCTAGTCGTGTCCAATTCCCTCCCGTCACTAGGGGGCTCCCA